>JAXGGA010016176.1:0-27263 GCA_038373865.1 Uloborus plumipes | reverse complement strand
ATATATACAATGAAAAAAATATATATATACATAATATAATATATACAATGATATACAATGAATAAATATAGACAATGAAAAATATATACAAATATATACAAAATATTTACAATGTAGAGCAGGAATTGGCAACTAAAGAGAGAATGTCCTACTTTGGTTAGAAACAGCTAAGCAAAGATCTCAAGTTGCATGGTTCATTTATGACAAATATTTGACATGTGTTGATGAAATTAGTGAAAGAAACCAGTTTTCACCCAATACTTCACTTCAAATTCTATTACACAACTTAGAATCCAGGCTTTGAGAATGGATGGTTCCACTCCTACCTAGGGTCCGAGTGGTGCACAAGTCCTAGTACAATTTTGGTGTTGCTCTTATAGAGAATATCTGCATTTACAAAGTAGTAGTTTCAATAATAGGGCAGAAAAAAAGAAATTAATCTTGATTTTGAACCCATAAAATTATGGGGCTTAGGATTGTGAACCCATAGGACCATGGGTTGATCAGGCTTTATGTCTACCTCGTATCACTGCTCAATGCTTTATAATAGTCACTTTAATTGTTTTACAAACTTCGTTTGCTTTAAAATGCTGCTTCCTAATTTAAAAAAAAACACTTATTTTTATTGAAGTGATGATTAATTTTATAATTTTCATTGTTGGTTATAATTTTCGTAATAAGTAATTTACATTGTTTTAAAGATGTAGTTGTCTCAAATACATGTTTTCTGGATTTTAGGAAACTGATGATGGGAAAGCAGAAGGAGCCAAACGAAGGGTACTTATCTTTCTATTTATTTTACTCCAGCTTTAAGTACTTTTAAGTAGGGGCATTTCAACATCCCAAATAAAAAGTTAAAAACCTGTTGTGTATGTAATTGTAAAAAACCTTTTACCTGACTTTGGGAAACCAGAAAATTTGGTCAATTTTTCTACCATTTTAAAATAGTAATCAAAATTTCAAGAAAGTGCTATTTTTTTCCAGTATCTAAAAATGCACACATTTTTGTTGTAAATTTAGTTCAGACTTGTCTGTAATTCTAGCAATGTAGTACAAACAAAAGTTGAATTTACATTCAGAGCAAAATATACTAAATGAAACTAAAAAAGAACGCATCTAAAACCTGATATCATCTTCGTTTTGTTCCAACTGCTTTAAATGATCATAAAACAAATTATCTACATGTCAGGGTCCGTAAAAGCAATTTGAAAGAGGTTTTTCAACAAATAAATTTAAGACAATCAGGAGAAAAGATACTTTAATGCCCATAAATGGGCTCAGAAGTGTTTTTTTTTTTTTCATATTTATCTTTTATCCTTTATTTGTTATTTTTGTTTCTTTCCCTCCTTTTTTTAAATCTTCAGGTTGTGCTTTTTGAGCTTTTCTCTCTTTCATTTTACTTATAGTGTTGTTCTTTATGGAAAGGGAACCAATATAACTATAAGACGTGTAAACTAAAAACAAAATTCATGTCTGGTTATTGGTTTGAATATTTATTATTTCTTGCAACTAGGAGCATTTCTATGATTCTAGTGCAGCGTTTTCCAACCTATGGTACACAAAAAATAATCAATAATAGCAGACATAAGATAATGAATACATGTTGTGGATTTTTTTTTCCTGCAATTTATGAAAAATATTTTAATACTAATATCATACAGTTAAGGTGTCAATATCGGCAGTCGATGATCCAAAATATAACAAACAATATCGTTTATAAAGCAGTGAGTGTCCACCCCTTAGCAAGGGCTAAGGCAGGAACATGCAATACACCGCCAACTCTGCTATTTCGAACCATGGACTGCAGTTTCGTACTTATTATGCACTCATCAGCATGGAATACGAAACTAGCCGAGTTGGAGGCAAAAATCCTCTCATAAAGCAAAGAGAGCCGAAAAAAAACTGGTAGCTACTGTGAAATTAGAACACCAGTGAGCGAGCGCACTTGGTATGGTACAACTCGTAAATTTTTAAAAACCTTTAAAAAAAATTACGAGTGGAGCAGTTGTCACCAATAACGGCTTCAAATATTTCCAGTAAATATTTCTGGTCTGTTCTTAGGTTTAGTGCGGTCGGTAGTTAACATGTTTTGCATATTGCGCTCAACTGTATCAGATTTCACTATAGTTAGGTATTCCCAGCGTGTCAACAATTTGCCAATAGGACCGCTGAACCCTCGGGGACAAGTTGTTTGTTCATCTAAGTATTCAATTAAGTAACGAAGAAGCAATTTACTGCCATGAAGCTAGCATATTAACTACTGCAATGGTCTGTTAGAAATATTTCAAGACGTTATATTTGGTCACCTTTGCTTATAACAGAACTTCCTATAACAATGATACCATCTGAAGACGAGTTTCATGACTTGAAAACCTGAGATGTTCCCCATTTACTTTGAAACATGTGGACATTTACTTGTCATACTAAATCCGTAGAATCCACCGTAAAGTTAGTGACGGATGCATCACTGACCGTAAGTGGAATAGAAGCGAGGAATTGTTTCATTCTTGCACGTTTAGAGGCTCAAAGGAACTGCTTGTCTTTGAAAGTAAAAAAAACTCTTTTTGAAAGCTCAAACTGTGACACATAAAACTATCGCATCATGTATGTTGTGTACATTTGTACAGATTTGAAACATATTTCATTGATGTTTAAGTAATGCTGTTCAATGTTTTCATATGTTTGCATTGTCATTATTTTATGTAACATTTTTTAAAAAATTATCAGTTTTTACTTAATATTTTCCTAAAAATCACTATTTTTCACGTTTTTGTTTCTTTTTAAGATGCTTGAAATATAAGTATATCGTATAAAATAATTTTCATGAATTATTTCATATGCTTCGAATGCATGAATATATCTTATGTGTAAAAAAAATGCAATGTGATTAGCTAACGTCATTGTTTTTCATATTTTAAATATAAAATCCATTAAAAAAAGCTATGATAAAAATTTGCGATCGCATCGCCCCCTGAAGATATTAACCGATTTTTCTCAAATTTTGCACATTAGTTAACTATTACCAAAGACAACTTTGGCAACTATTAGAAGTTGATCTGAAATTTTTTTATTTTTCGCCTCACCCCTAACCCTCACGCGTATTTAGCTTCCATTATGAAAATAATCTCGGCTTTGATGAAGTTTATTACCTTCTATTTTATTATGGCTGTTGAAGATTGATTGCCTCTAATTAGTGATGCAACGAATATTCGGCCTCGGCCGAATACCTATTTAACTATTCGGCCTTGGCAGAATACTGTGCATAAAGTATTTAATTTTCGCAATTTGAAAGTTTTATGTCTTTTCAATTATTGTCATCATGTTTAATGGGCAATTCTAAATGAAATCTTGTTATACTATGATACTTTGTCATTTTTGAGGGTATTCACTAATTTTATTGTGAACTTAAACTGCGTGTACTACAAACCTTGGCCAATTTAACACATAAAATAAATCTAAATAAAATCATAGAATAAAGCAGAAAAACAAAATACTTATTCTTACATATTACAAGGGTTAGTATACTTATTTTATGAAACTAATTCTTATACATAAAAGATTTAAATTGCTAAAATATAAGCATTAATCATACATAAAACAATAGTTACTTTTTTCTTTATCAAAATAAAATACGTATAAACATGGAATAGTATAATAGAAATATACTTTTTTGTTGATCTTTTATTTTTAAAAATTTGAATATAAGTGTTTAAAATATAAATATAGAATTGTTAATTTCCCTACATAACATTCAAAAAATATTTTTTGTTATCTTTGCAATTGTAGAAATCATAAAGCTAAGTTTTTCTGTGCAAACAGATTATGATGTGGGAAACATTTTTAGGAGATGGCAAGAAGCTAAACGCAGCCCCATTTGAAACAACAACAACATTTTTAGGAGATCAGTCTCTTTCTTTTTCTTTTTTTTCCCTAAAATTCTACCAGATTTGGAAAATAAGTATTTATTACATTTGGTACAAGTAGTGAACATCTAGTTCTGAAATGCACTTTCTGGCCTGTTAATACTGTTATCCGTGCTTAATCGGGTAACGGATAAACGAATACCCCGCTTATAGGAACAAAATATTTTGGAACCGATGCCATAGACGCAATGTTAAAGATCCCCGCTTTATCGAATACTCCGTTTAATCGAATAATATTACTTGAAACCAACAGTATTTGTTAAGCGGGGCCAACAGTATAGGTTAGGAAATTTAATTCTCACTACTTAAACTCTTTCGTTTTTTCAAATAAGGGTTCTAAGAACGATAACAGTTAATTTTTCTCTTGGTGCCTACACAGATAAAAAGTAAGATTTATCTAAAATATAATTATAATTTTTGTATTGGATTACCTTCAAATATTAACATTTCTCATAGAGAAATATGGTTTGTTGCTGCTAATTTTCGTGAATGTAAACATAAAATACAATAAAAATTATAATACATTTCCATAATGAGTCATTTCAGTTTTTTTTCCCCATTTTTTATTTGGAAGAGCTTTATGAAATACTTTTTTAGAAGCTTAAATATAGAGCTCTTATCTTTAAGAACAATTGGTAAGGAAATACATTTTTCTTTGGTCACTTTTTAGTAATTTTTTGGCCGAATATTTTTGAAGTTTGACCTAATGCTACCATTTTCAAAAAAATTACTTTAAATAATTTTGTAAAATCTTTAATAATGTATATTGAACTCATGGTAATAAAACAAAAGTATGCTTTAAATGCAACCTGTACTTTGTTTATTAACAAAAACAAGTCAACTATTCGCATTCGGTATTCTTCCAAATCACTATTCCTTGCATCCCACCTCTAATGAGGAGAAATTGCAATCTCTGGATTCCTCAACAAGCTAGTTGGTATTGGCTTGTAGTTTTCTCTTATTGGAGCTGTCGAGGTAACTCTCAGCATTGTTTTTAAAGTTGAAAAGTTTTGCTTTTTTTTCCTTTAATCCCCCACCCTCACTTTTCTTTAATAAAAATCATGCATTCATTAATGGTATTATAAATTTTGTTTTTCACGTATGAGTTGAAATCCTTTGTTTAATTTCTCTTTGGAATCGTGATTTAATAATATTTCATATTATTATTAAAATTTTATTCAGCTTATAAAATAGTTATGAATTATTTGAAGCTTTAGTTTAATAAAGTGGTAGCAGTTTGTGGCTTGAACTATAACAATTTCTTTACTGTGTACAATCAAAAATTGTTGATTACAGATAATAGGTTGCAAATTAGTGAATTGGCAAGTTTTATTGAAATGTTTATACATTAAGGCTCCCCCCCACCCCACATCTAAAATGTTATTATTTTCTTTTGATTGATGTGTTGATTTATTGTTCTGTTTCAGTCTAAGAAAACATCTGTTCGGAAGAAGGAATCTAAGGACTCTCCGGAAAGAAATGAAATAGAATCTGTAAGCATTTACTAGTTATAAGTTTTTTTTTTTTTTTTTTTTTTTTTTAACTGAAAGAATTGGCTTTTTTTGATAGACTTATGTGCTTTGCATTTCATAAATTTCTAAATTGCTGTTCATAGTGAGTGTAACTTTAAATGTAATTCCTATTCTAGGTCTAGTTCACAATAAAGGTAGTTGAAATTGTTTTTTTATTAAAAGAAAATGTAAGGTCATTTCTGCATAAAAGTTTGAAACAACACCAAAATTGTTTGTATCTGGAAAAAAAAATCATACATATGGGTATAATTTATTTCAAGAAAGATGATTTTACCTATCTAAAATAATTAAAACAAGTGCACATTTTACTTCATAGGTGCTGTTAACAATATAGAAAAGGATTAATTGGAAAAATTCTTTTTACAAAAATAGGTTTTTCTATTTAAGGGATACATATAATTGCTCATTGATAACAATGCACCTTAGAACTAATTTTATCTTCATTTGGTTTATTTTTATAACTTTACACTTTAGTCCAGAAAAAAAAAGAATTATTTATTGAAATGTTTCAAATATTTGGCAAGGGACAGTTTTCCACGTAGTCCAAAAAGGAGATAGGAAATTTTAGCAGGAGTACCATACTAAAACTTAGCTTCTGTGATGCATTCAATCCAGAATCTATATAAGAAACAAATAAATATCTTTGTGCAGAAAAGTAAAACAAGTTATTCAATGTTTAAATGCGCAAAAATTAAAGAATGTTCCAGACATGTGTTTTTGCTTCACAAGGACCCACTTTTTCAATGCAAAGAAAAAGCTCATGGATGAAGAGACATGCGACAAAAGAAACAGGCACAACTTTTTAAGCTGCTACATTCTATGCCTGTTTCTTTTCTTGGATGTCTTTTCGTCCATGAGCTTATTCTTTACATTGAAAAAGGCATTCCTTGTAAAATCAAAACACATGATCTGCAACATTCTTTTTCTTTTTGGGTTTTTTAAAATACCATCTGGAAAAGTCATTTTCGTGATGCTGATATCTAGTATTATTAAAGTGAACAAAAGGTTTCTTCTGCAACATTTTTTGTAATTTTAAACAGGATTTTTTTTTTTTTTGACACTGGAGTCCTCTTTTGTCACCACTGCACCGAAAAGGGTTAAATTAAGAAAATAAATTCCTCTGATATCATTGTGGCCTTGAGTCAACTGCTTCCAAATATTGCTTCTCATAAAGACGGAAAAAAGTTAAATACGTATTGAACAATTAAATGAACATGGAAAATTTTTTGAAAGATTTTTAAAGGTGAAAAAATATTTGCCTGAAACACAAATGTCAAATTGGTGTAGCATGAAAACTACTTGCCTCCAAATACTGCTTCTGATGATGACAAAAAAGGCAAATGCATATTTGACAATTAAATAAATATCAAGAACTTGGTTTTCGAAATTATTTTGAGTTGAAAAATGTTTGTCTAAAACACAGATCCCACACTGGCCAAGAGAAGGAAAACTTTCTTAACTCCAATTTATTAGTTTAAGAACTGCGCAATTCAGTACAAAAAAAAAGTAAAATTTAGACTTATTTCCAAATTATAATTCAACCTATTTAAATAAACCCTAACTAGAATAAATACTGAGACATTCTGATTATTTGAAATTGCCTGATTTTTAAAATTTTCGAATTACTATATGAGAAGTGTGTTAAGTGCTAAATTAGCACTCTGTCTAAAATTGATTTTAGTAATAGCACTGCAAGAAATTAATAAGAAATTCTTACTGATCTTGATTCAAAATGGTATGAGCGATGCGATTGATAAAAATTGCAATAACAGAAACATTTTTTTTAAAGCTGTGATTTTTAATTTAAAGAATGATTTCAAAAGTTGTTGAGTTAGGGTCCCATACTATGAAATTATGGTATCTCACATTCTTGAATCACCATTGAATGAATTTGCATTTTTAAATTTTATATTTTCAGAAAGTCTATGTTTTTTGGCATATACATTTTTTTTTTCCTTTTGTGGTGGAATTCTATTTAGCATGCATGCACAATTGATGTATCCTATTTCATTTTCTAATATTAAACAGAAACTGGCAATGCATGAATAGTTCACTTTTAATTCATTTCTGTCTAGTTTTCTAGACATTTCTATTTCAAAATGGTTTTTAAGCATGTTCATATTTTCTTTTCTCTTCTCTTATTTTCTCTGTTCATGTTTACCTATTATTTCTCTCTCTTTGTCTATTTTCTCTATTCTTATTTTTCTCTTGCTTCTCACCTCCTTTATCAATGGATTGTTAGTCTTACTATTACATTAAAGCTTGTACTGTTTGTGTCATATATAAAATTGAACTTAGTTTGAAACTCAGTTTCTGCTTCATTTTTCCTCTCAAATTCACATATTGTAACATTTAATTCCACTATGTTCATTGTTATTTTCATCATATTTCTCATTGTACCAATGTTTTGTAATGTCTCCAAATTCTTTTAGTCGAGAGTGTCATCTCTTCGCTCTAGGGAAAATAAAATTTCTTATGTTGAAGAACATCTCGGTGATTCAGTAAGTTACTCATATGTTAACCTTTTGCACCTTTAAAAACTTTTTTTTAATTAAGTTATTCTTTTCGTCAATGTTGGGGTTTCTTCTCTTTGTTTGTATATTTCTATCATTATTGTTATTGTTTTGTCCCTCTTGATTTTTGTTTTTATGCTTGAACAATTAAGAGACTCCATTCTACATACAAAGTCACTTTAGATGATTTTTATGAACAGATTTATGCGCAATGCATATTCTTGAAAAATAATTGAATCAAGTAGATAAACAAATGACCAGGAATCATGGCAGTTGTTTTGAAGTAAAATTGTTCTGTATTTTTTAATCATTTTAATAGCATAAAACATTTTGATTTCATTAAATACTTTGTAATTAATTTACTCTATTTTCTTGGATTGTTGCTATTATCTTAATTGCTTGGCAAAAATCGCAGATTTAAAAAAGATAGGGATTGACTCACAAAACTCAATATAGTTTATATAAAAAAATGGGTCTGCTGGATTTATTCAAGCCAATTTTCAAGAAATAAGCTATCAAATATGTTTTATTCATTTCAGTGTTGTATTGGTCTGTTTATGACAGGGTTGCAAAACACCTACCTGCCCAAAAAAACCACCCGCGTTTTTTTGAGTAAAACCCACTCTAAAAAACCCAACAAAGCCTGCACAAAAGCGGGTTTTATTGGGTTTTTTAAAATTAGTGAGTTTTATTTCATATTCAGCATTTTTTATATTAGATTTTATCCATTGTATTTAAAAACGTTACCCAATGTTTTGGGTAACGAATTTTATTGAAAAATTAACGAAAGAACTATTGAAACTTATACGTCTACCCATGAAAGTATATATAAAACACCAAGGCAATTTCTTTTTTGCCAATGCCAACGATTGTTTTGTTTACAATTGGCAATGGCCTCGAGTAATATTACGGGAAAAGAAGATAATGTTACAAAATACATTTTAAAATGTTACATCTTCATCCTAATAACTACGAAAATTGAGCACAAATTATTACTAAATATCGTTTCATTTCATTATTTTTTTTTACATTTATCTGTGATGTAACTTGGGTGGTAGTGGCATAATAAAAAGTGTAAACTAATCTTTTAAAGTAATTTTCAAATGTTATTTGTTACTTTGTCTTTTATGATGATTTATTTACATTATTCAAATGCAAATTAATTGCATATTAAATTAAGAAAAAAATTAAAAATCAGCATTCTTAATCAATTCTTTTTTAAACATAGAAATCCTCCCTTCCCCACCCCCACCTTTGCCTTTTCCTTTTTCAACAAGCAAAAGAAACAAATCTAAAAAAAGCCAATAAAACCCTAAAAAAACAATAAAACCCGCTCGGGTTGGGTTTTTTGAAAAAAAAAATCTTGCGTTTTTTGCAACCCTGGTTTATGAACTTAGTCTTTGAAACATTTTTGTACGACCGACCCTGGCAAATCATAAAGAATATGTTCCTCTGCATTACGTAATTTTTTTGGCTTACATATTGGCTTACATATAAAACATACACCGTCCATCTGTCACAGGTTAGCAAATCTGTCACACAATGCCAGTAATCATGTTAAATTTTACGCAAGGCTACTGAATTTTAACTTAAAAATTTATTCTTATGAGCATAAAATATTTATGACCAGACCGTTATTCAATGTTTTCCAAAGGCACGGGAGGTTAAAGTGTATGTATTCAATTGCATAGTGTATGAAAAAATCTGGTATGGGCCCCACACTACTTCCTTTTACGCGTAAATTTCTTGGTAGTTGCCTTAAGTGTCAAAAAAAGTGCTTGGAGTGAGCAAGGTAACAATTCAAATATTTACTCCCCTAATCTGCCACGAAACAATGCAAAAAATATTTAACAATGGTTAATTTTCTAAATATTGCTGATTTTAATATCATTCACTGAATTTTTCGCAAAATATAGCCAATAGCGCCAAGTTGAACCCAAATTCAAAAAAAAAATTTTTTTGCCAAATTTGTCGCCAACTTGGCGATATGTCGCCAAGTTGGCGTCAAACACTTGGCGACCAAAAGCTTGGCGACATATCGCCAAGTGGTCGCGCCAATTCATATCACTTGAGTCTGCATTGAAATTTACACTGATTTACCCCCAAAAAAGGGGTAAAACACCCCCTTGGGAACATTCAAATGCAACCACAAGGGGAGGTGCACAACTAGACCATACTCAGAGCCTACATACCAAGCTAGAAGTTTCTACAGTATATAGTTTTTGAGTTATGCGAGCCACATACGCACATACATCCGCACATACATACCTACATACAGACGTCACGAGAAAACTCGTCGTAATTAACTCGGGGGTGGTTGAAAAGAGTTTTTCGGCTGCTTATATGTTGGTAGGTACATATGCACGTGCTGACAGGTCGAAAAAACTACTGAACATTCATTCGGGGGTGAGCAAAATTTAAAATTTAGACTCAAATTTGAGTTATTTTTTCTTTCGTGATCACAATACTTCCTTTACTACGTAAAAGGAAGTAAAAACAGTAAAATACACACATGCTCACATATACACATAGGTTTGAAGCAAGAACAAGAATGCTATAGAATAATTAAAAATGATTGTTGATTCCTGAAAGTATTTGTATTACGACTAAACAGCTAACACAATCGCTTGAAAGTAAATATTCATCCAGCCTGTTTTTCTAGATGATGCTATTTATATTAATTTACAACCTTTATTAATTTTCATCTGGTCATTCAATCAAAAGATAAAAAAATTATTAAAATTTTTGTTGGATAATATTTTTCATGATTCGCTTGGTTTGGGACAGGTACCGGGATCGCTACCCGGCGCCTCCACAATATTCTTCCTTATCTGAAGAAAGATATTAATGTATTAGAAAGCGTACAAAGAAGACAAGGTTAGTAAACAGATTTTCTAATCTAGACTATGATTCCAGACTTAGAATGCTTAATATGTATAGTCTTGAGCAAAGGAGAACCAGAGAGGACATGATTCAGTTATTTAAATTTATTAAAATGAATGATGTTGCAGGGTTGGATTTTTGCACGGAAAGCAGGACAAGGGGTCATTGTTTTAAGCTGTTTAAACCTCAGGCTAACCTGGAAATTCGAAAAAATTACTACTTTAGCAGGGTAGTGGGAACTTGGAACAGTTTACGGGAAGAGGCGGTAAGGAGCAATGGAGTAGATAGCTTTAAGAGGGCCAATTATCTTCATTGGGGTCTTTAATTTCACTAGGACCAGCCCAGTTGGGCCCAGAGCCTGCTGCTGGTCGTCGCATTTATATTTGTATGATTCACCTGATGAAACAACATACTATAATTGATTGTTGGATTTTTTTTTTTTTTTGTCACTGTTACTACTTGTCTTGTTTATTTTCATCCTCAACAAAATTTGAGGTTGGCGAGTTTGCTGTACTATACTCTGGAAAAAATTCATGTTTTTAACTTTCATCAGTAATAATATTATTTAAAGATTTACTTTGTAGATGTCTATTTAAAGATGTTAAGAAATGAAAATCTTAGTATGAATTACTTAAAATAAGGAATTTTTTTATAATTTCCATTTATTTTCCTTCTTATTATTTCACTTAGGATGCTGATGCATTTGAACCTCAGAGGAGAAGAGTTCAAAAGGTTAGTTGTATTATAAATAATGTTTTCTTACTTTTTACTTTTTAAGAGGCTAAATTTAACGCATATGGGTCATTCCATAAAAAGTAGGACATGCAAATTTTTCATGTCATTTTTCAAAGCAAATTTTTAATTTTTATTTGATTTTGTCAAAAATATTTTAAATTCTATTTGCAACAGTTTTTTTCAGATAGCATAAACTATTACTAAGAAAAAAAAGTAATATTGAAGAATTTTTGTGATGTGTAACCTGAGTTACCAACAATTTGTAACCTGAGTTACTGGGGGAATAATTAATGAAAGAAACTCTATGTAGTTTACATTCAAATGTAAGTTTTAAAGTAGCTTAGAATCTATAGATTTATGTACAATACTTTGTATTAATCAAAAATTTCAAAAAGAGCAGAATTTCAAGTTCTTAGTGAACTAAGTATGTCAGATGTCTGTTTTAGGTAACCTGAGTTACCAAAAGAAATTAATTTATTGTTTAATAATTATTATATGTGTTAACGTATTTTGCATTTCTTAAATAAGTTAAAAGTAGTTTTTAAAAAAATCAATAACTTTTCCAAAACATTTTTTTTTTCATTAGAATAAGTATTAAACCAGGCACAAGTGTGTCAAATGTAACCTGAGTTACCATGGAATGACCCATACATTAATAGAGAATCAAATTTTAACTATAATTTATGAAAAATTAAAATAAAGCTGTACATGAGTTCTAATAAATTTCTTTTACGTCAACCAGATTGGATTTAAAACACATCTGGATAAAAATTTACAATGAAAAGCATATACTTGCTTAAAAAGAGATATGAGCCCTCATTACATTTGATTTTGCTGCCTGTAATTTAACTTTATGTTTACAACTTTAAAAAATATTAGTTTTGGGTTAGTTATGTAATTTTCACCCACTTCCAGTTTAATACTCATAAAAATAATCATGTTGTTGCCAAAATATCCTTATTCAGATTACAATATCCATTTACTATATCTGTAGTTGTATCACTTGAATGTATGTGTATATATATACATTATTCAGCTTAGATATTTATTTTTATACTGAGTATACACAGTAGGCCTTAGCCTCTGTGTGCCACTGAGTTTAATTTATTTTTATAAAAAATTCTTTTTTGCATTTTCAGTCTTGCATAACTGCATTTTAGCTTTTTAAAAAGAAGTAATCTAAATTTATATGTTGTGTTTTTAATTTTTCTACCACTATTTCGAAATTAAAAATCCACTTTTGTACAGTAATATATTTGCAAATTATAAATTAAGAGGACCCATCAGAGAGATTCCCGGGTTTCGACTTCCTATGTTATCCTACGGGCCAAAATATCTTCGTATTTTCGCTATATCTTGCAGGCAAATTAAGATTTTCGAATCTTTCTTTTTCGGACTTAATCTATGACCACAAATGCACGTTTTGATCTTTGCGGTGTTTCTTTAACATAATTTAATTTTTTTTTAAATGAACTTAAAAGTTCAACGGACGAAAAGTGAAGTTTTAGACGAACCGTATGGAATATTCGAAGTTTTTAAAAGATGAAATCATAGCGCGTAATCTCAGCTATCCAAAGAGTGAAAAATATTTTCGGTAGCTTCATTAGAACAATAGAAATCTGTACAAAACTGAGCCTATTCCACATTTCGAGTTTAAAATTTCCACCCCCTTTATCGAAGGCACGAGTAGCCTCCCCGCTGAGTGATGAATGACTGCGTTTCGCGGAAAGGGTCGGGGTAGGGTCACTTGTGGGAGGAATCTGATACCCTAACAAGTGCCCAAGAAGTTCCTCTTGTCTGAGTTACTTTATAAGTGCACGAGGTTTTTCGCTTTCTCTTCGGAGTAGGCGACGGAAGATTTCTGTATCTGTGTTGATGTTAATGCTTTTTAAACAAGCAGTAATTAGCTGCAGTTTTTCTTGAACTATCTATTTACTAGTGATGTGCCGGATCATTAAAAATGTAGATTCGCGGATACGGATACGGACCAAATTTTTTTTACCCAATTTAGTCACGGTCAAAGAGTAAAATTTGCTACGAAAAGTTCCGCAGAGAAAATATAAAATGTGAAAAAAATATTTTTTGCATGCTCGTTTAGTATAGATAACAGCAAAAGAATAAAGCTACTACACACACTGAAACAGCTAGAAATTATTTTTCACGTTACATTTCGGCATAAATGTAGCGCTATCTAATTTTTTCCGACACTCTCCTACAAAAGAAATTACACAACCGGGAGCATCTTTACAAACGGTAAGTTGCGTCCAAGACAGTGGTATCGAAAGAGACTTTGAACGCAAAATAGTAATAAATAATGAAAGCTAAAAATGTTAAAATTTCCGGAAACACAGGAAAAGGTGAAAAGGCGTACATGGTGGGTGGAATAATAGAGCTACCCTTGAAATTTTCAAAATATTCTTTTTAATGAATATAAAAGTTTTTTTAATTGTTTTTAGAGCAAGAAACGTTATGAGAAAAATTTTCGTTTACAAAAACTATACATAAGGAGAAAAGATTTAGAGGAAGAAAAAGGGAAAAAAATATATTTTAATTTTACTTTAGGCATTACATTTTAGAAAATTATAGTAATTGGCCCCCTATGGGGGGGGGGGACGAGAACGCTACTAATAACTCTAAATGTTTAGCAACAGAAAAATCAGATGAAGAGTTTAATGTATTAAAAAAGCTCACGTCTTTAAAAGACTTCCAAAATATTTTTGGAGGCGAAATATGCGTTGTGAAATATGGTAAATTTTGCCAAGCCTGAACGTGTTCGCAGTTTTAGAGCTTGAATGTGCCACCTTGCGGTGAGTAAAGATATTAGATAAAGAGGTAAAGCATTTCAATTTTGCGAGGACAAAGCAGATGTCTTTTTTTTCTCTAATAAACTTCGGTAAAATTGCGTTTCAATTTTTCACTGTATTTGATGCACAGAGCTTTTTTAATTCGAGAATTATGAATACAGCAACAGCAACAAAATCGTTTAAATTTTACCACAGGCGAAGCTGTGGCGGGTAACTCCAGTATTATATCCATCCGAATATAGCATATTTTATTTGAAATAAAAAAGCAATTCGGATTGGTCATACCATGACACCTGATTTTCTAGTACGATAGAATTGCACTGACATGCAAGTTATACTTTTTTCTTTCTCAAAAAAAAAAATCATGTCTAAGTAGACCTCCGAAGGTGTGGACTATTTTGACATTTGAGACTTTGGCCCAATCATTGAAATTTTGATCAATTGTTTCATTTACCTTCTGGCGATATCTGCAAAGTCGAAAGAATTCCGTGTCCGTAGTACATCATTAACAAAATAATATTGAACCCAAACCTGCGAGACAATAATAATGGAGATAGTATTTGTTGAACACGAGCGACAATTTTGGATTGCAAAGTGATCAAGTGATCCGAAATATACTTTTATCAACCGTGTGTTTGCTTATGATTAATGATTGATAAATTGTTGGTGCTTCAGTTCAGAGGAAAATGAAATGTTTATGATTATACTAAGTATCCTTCTTGTATATGAATAGTAACATTTTAAAGCCTTTTTAATAATCAAATTTATAAAACAAAAAACAGAAGCATTAACTAACAAAACTTCCCGTTGCAATATAAAAAAAGTTGGGCACACAAATTCTTTTGAAACTGTAGGAAAGAAAAAGACCAGTGGTTCTAAAGTGTGTCCAATCTAAAAATTGTAGAACATCTATCGTATCAAATTACACCAAGAGTCTCCAATAGTGATGTACCGAGTACTCGGTAAATACTCTGTACTCTGCCTACTTGGTTAAATTTTGATTAGGTACTCTGCCAATGGCAAATAGCCGTAAATTGCAAATGGGTCATTCCCCCATGTCAAGTGCCCCAAATTTCGAGAAAATCCCCACTCGACCCCCTCCGATTTTCATGAAATTTTTTTTGGATGTACATATAAGACTTGCATGAAAATTATTGCTCCATAAGCCTTATGGTTCAGCCAGTAAAAATTACTTTATAAAGGCCTCTTTTTCGTGTCTTGAAAAAAAAATGATCAAATCGTCAAGTTTGTGCCTTTATTGCTCGCGATCTAAGACGATTATCAGGCTCAAATTTGGTTATTCTGATCACTGTTTAGGGTAGAATAGCCTACTTGTGTATAACAAAAGCTCCATTTACTGTAGATTTTTTGCAATTTGCTGCCAAAGTTGGTAAAAAATCGTATTTTGGCAAATTTTGACCATACGTTATCAGCTTGTATCTGCTGAGAGAATGACTTTCTGAAGCTAATTCTTTCCTTGTTTGTAGCCTGAGAGTTCGTCCGAAAGGTGTGCAAGTGGCGTCTTGATAGCTCGAATAATTTCTGAATTATGCTTTATGCTAGTTGAAATTCCAGTCAAATTTCTTTTTTCTTAATTTTGTCTCAATTTCAAAGGGCAATATCTCAAAAGGGTCATCTTGAATTTCAATTTTCTTTAGATCATTGGAAAGAACATACTTTTCCTAACTAAAAAACGTTATTTTTATTTTTGAAACAAACTAGTTTCAAGGGGATATTGCAGATCAAAAATGTGTACATCATTCAACGTGAAATCAAAGAAAAAAAGACATAGACCTCAAAAGTTGACGTCAATTTGTTCTTTTAAAATTTACAGGAGCTATTGCACTTACGTTCTGATGAAAAAAAAACTTTTTTTAGATATTTTTGAACTTTTTGAAAGTTTTTTTAAAAGTTTTTTTGAAAGTTTTTTGGTGCGCATCCGTAAAAACTCAAGAAATGGCAAAAAATAAAGTTTCCTTTTTAACAAAAATAATTATCTTCTTATCGCTGCTACAAGAGCTTGAGTCTTTTCTTATGTGTTATTTTTAAGCTCTTAAAACAGAATTTTTGATGATAATGTCACTTGGCAAGGTGTCATTAATATTTTAAATTCAAAAAAAGCATTGTTTCCTTTTTCAAAAAAAAAATAAATAAATAAATAAATAAAAAAATAAAAAATAAATGAGATAAATGATAAATAAAACAGTTAATATGGTGTGTACGTGATAAAAAATATGTATAATGGGACTGCAAAGCCATTATTCTAAAAAGCAATAACGAAAGTTTTCGATAGAGTTGAATATTACAATTATTTCCGCCATGTAAATGATAACACTAGTAATTGAAAATCCATTCTTTATACTGCAGAGGATGTGTCTAGATGTTCAGCCTATGATTTCAATTTGCCCATAAACAAAAATGATGAAAAATGTGAAAATGCTTTTTATGACCTTGAAGCATTAATGACCTACAACCTTGCCAAGTGACATGTCATCCGAAATTTTGTTTCAAAAGCTAAAAAATAACACATTAGAAAAGACTCAAGCTCTTATAGTAGCGATAAGAAGATAATTATTTTTGTTAAAAACGAAACTTTATTTTTTGCCATTTCTTGAGTTTCTACGGATGCGCACACAAAAACTGAAGTTCAAAAATATCTAAAAAAGGGTTTTTTCATCAGAACATAAGTGCAATAGCTCCTGTAAATTTTAATAGAACAAATTGACATCAACTTTTGAGGTCTACGAGGGCTGTCTGAAAAGTTTCCGACCTAACATGGATAAAATATTTTTATCGTCCAAACTGCCCGTTACTTTTTTATATAGTCTCCTTGTAAGTCCACACACGTCACACAGTAATGCTCCCATCCTTTTAACCCATCCAAAAGTAGTGATGAAAATGTGTCCTCAAACAAGTTGTTGACAGTTTATGACCTCCTCATTTGAAGAAAACCTTTGTCCTCCAAATGCTTCTTTCAGCTTAGGGACCAAGAAAGGGTCGCTTGGGGCCAGGTCTGGTGATTAGGGTGGGTGTTCAACGATTTCGAGCCTTAACTCGTGAATTTTGGCCATTGAAACCACTGAGGTGTGAGCAGGAGCATTTTCTTGATGAAAAAGAACTTTTTTCTTTTTCAAATGCGATCATTTTTCTTCTATTTCCTTCTTCAATTTGTCAAGGAGAGTAGAATAGTATGCTCCTGTTATGGCTTTTTCCATTTTAAGGTAGTCAATGAGTATCACTCCATGACTATCCCAGAAAACGGTCGGCATCACTTTTCCTGCAGAAGGAACTGTTTTGGCCTTTTTTGGAGCTGTTCTCACTTTCCAGTCCATTGTTTTGACTGCATTTTTGTTTCTGGAGTGTACTGATGAATCCAAGTTTCATCCACAGTGATAAGTCGTCAGAAAAACTCTAGTTCATTGTGCCAGAAGTGCGCTGCAAATGTTCATTCGGACACGTTTCTGGTCAAATTGAGCAAACGCGGCAGTCAAAGAGCAACCAGCTTCCGCGTGCTTAATTTCTCATTTAAAATGTGGCTTGCGCATTCCTTAGAGATATTCATAGTTTCTTCAATCGATCTCACCTTCAGTCCGCGTCATCCAGCACCATTTGATGAGTTTTAGCAATGTGTTCATCGGTGGTAGCAGTTTTGGGTCGACCTGAGCGTTCATGAACACTCTAGCTGGTACGGCCACTTTTAAATTCCGCTACCCGAAAATTGACGGTTGTAGACGATGGTGCAGAGTCCCCATACACAGAGTCCAACTCCTTTTTAATTTGTGCAGGCGTATTTCCTTTTTAAAATAAGTATCGAATCAGAGCTTAATATTCGATTTTTCCCTTTTTCGAAAAAACTGTTAAAGCAACTCACTAGTATGGCTGACACGCACACAATTTGATTTAAAAATAGCCAAAACTACGTTCCAAGTTTCCAAAAGACTCCTTAATAAGGACATCCTTCTTTGTTTCATAAGTTTTGCCCTTTTCATATCGAGGTCGGAAACTTTTCAGACAGCCCTCGTATGTATTTTTTTCTTTGATTTCACGTTGAATGACACACACATTTTTGATCTGCAATATCCCCTTGAAACTGGTTTGTCTAAAAAACAAAAATAGCGTATTTTAGTTAAGAAGAGTGTGTTCTTTCCAATGATGTAAAGAAAATTGAAATTCAAGATGACCCTTTTGAGATATTGCCCCTTGAAATTGAGACAAAATTGAGAAAAAGAAATTTGACTGGAATTTCAACTCGCATAATTCAGCAATTATTTGAGCTATCAAGATGCCACTTGCACACCTTTCGGAAGAACTATCAGGCTACAAACGAGGAAAGAATTAGCTTCAGATAGTCATTCTCTCGGCAGATACAAGCTGATAACCTATGGTCAAAATTTGCGTAAATACGATTTTTTACCAACTTTGGCAGCAAATTGCAAAAAAATTTATTGTATGGAGCTTTTGTTACACAAGTAGGCTATTCTACCCTAAACAGTAATCAGAATCACCGCATTTGAGCCTGATAATCGTCTTAGGTCGCGAGCAATAGAAGCACAAACTTGACGATTTAGTCATTTTTTTCAAGACACGAAAAAAAGGCCTGTATAAAATAATTTTTACTGGCTGAACCATAAGGTTTATGGAGCTATAATTTGGTATGGTTTCATGCAAGTCTTATATGTACATCCAAAAAAATTTTCATCTAAATCGAATGGGGTCGAGTGGGGACGCCTCGTACACTTGACATGGAATGACCCAAATTTGTTTACAATTGCTTTATTCATTGACTGTATTCTATGTATGAGTCAAAAAAAAAAATAAAAATAAATAAATAAATAAAAAACTCCACTTACAAAATCAATGCAGGGTAAAAGTTAGCCATTTGCCTACGTCCTTTCTACGTTGCAAATTCATGAATGTGAAGTTCAATGTAACTATCTTTTAAATATCCCATATTAGAATGTTAAACTCACACCTTTGGCCAGGAACATTTCATTGTGATCCCTACTATGAATATTCATAGACTCATAATATTGCAATTTATTTCGAATCATTTGAAAACTTAGATTGCGAACCATCATTTTGCAATTCCAAGTTTTTGGTCTAGGGATAACAATACATAGGAGTAAAAAGTCATTTTTATAATTGTAAGAAAAAGTTTGAGACTTTTTTAGGTAAAGCAATACTTACGAAAAAAATACAGTAATACCTCCTTTGAGGCACACCTCCAAATAATGGACGCTTTTATTTAACGGACACTTTTATTTAATGGACACTTTTATTTAACGGACACTTTTTCTGGTCCCAGTCCCTTTTAATAGGGAATTCCATTTATTTATCCCTCAATAACGGGCAATTTATATACGGGACAGTTACAGAGAAAAATTACAAAAGTTTTTGCATAAATACATTAGAAATACTGAATTTATCGAAGAACAAGGTTCTTTTTTTGACAAAAAAATTGACTGGTAAAAGTTTGACTTGAAATTGACATGTAAAGAAATAAATATGTATTTTAAAAATTCATACTGAGATTTTTCAGTCATTTTTTTCCTATTTATTTCTTTAGCAATGTGTTCAGCTCCGAATAGTAGTGACAATGCGAAACTTTTTCAGAAAACTTGGTACGAAATCATGCTGTTATTTATGCTTATTGCATTGTAAATTACATGACATGAAGCGAATTTCTGTAAAAAATAACTTCAAATTAATTTCTATAAATTACAAAACTTTGATTCTGCCTAATTTTTCATTAAATTTAATTTTCAAAACAATGTATTTTTTAATTTGAATAATTTTGAATTTTTCTCATTTGTATGAAACATTTTCAGTAAAACTTAAATGTTGATAGTTTGCCTTTATTATGATGTTATACTATGTTGAGTATACAGTGGTATCAAAAATGATGAAAGCATCGATTCATACACCTGCGAATAAGGGCCACTTCTATTTAAGGGACAAAAAATTCAGTCTACTTAGTGTCCTTTATTGAGAGGTTTTATTGCATAATGGAGAACATTTCTACGCAAATAAGGTCTTAATAAGGTTATAGAAGATGTTTCCGAGAGATTAAAAATGGCATTTGTTTCACAAAAATAACTAATGATGATTAATTAAGAACATTTCAAAGTCATGGAGTTGGTATCTTCCGAAATAAACTAATTTGGAATCAATTTGAAAGTGGTTTTGGTTATTTAGTATTTTATTCCTGAGATTAACATAAATGTTAGTTCTGAAATTGTTTTACATCCAATGTTGATTTATCTGAGATCTAGTGAATGAGAACTGAAGATTTCATATAAAACAAGAAACCTTAATTTTAAATTCTAGGAATGCCATAACAACGCTTAAAATTATATCTATTACATGCCCCAGTTGGCTTTTATACACAATTTTATCTAAGATTCCGAATTATATTTTGTGTGATGAGCTAACTCTATATGGGATGCTGGCTAACTGTCCCGTAAGTGATGAAAAATTTTCAAGAGAATCCCTTTGGCTAAAAAGTTAGGAACCACTGGTTTTTCTCTCCGATCCTTCTCCCCTTGCCAATAAATTAAACGTTGACACTCCTGCGGAGGGAAGACGGGGTCTTGTCCCCCAAACCTGTCAAGACATCCACGCCCACTGGGGGAAGGAAAAGAGTGTAGTTTTCTCTCTTTCAGTCAAAAGCTGGAAAAATTCTGTGTGATGGGTCCTCTTAAAAGTTGAACCTCTTTCAGGAATGATTGTGTTCCGGTATTTTACCGGATTTCCGGTATTTTCATGGTTTAAAATACCGGAAATAGAATATTTGTAATTACGCTTTTGTCTTCCCACCTTCAGTATTTTTTTTTTTTTTTTTTCGAATTTTCGGTGATTTTACGATAATTACTAATAATATTCATCGAGCAAAAATGTTTAGATGCCATTCTATTGTTTTTGACTAGAAACTATTTGAAACGATTCGAATGTATGAAATGTGTCTTGTTTGTTTATGAAAGAAAATTTATTATCAAATATGTATAATATTAAAATTAGATGTGCTTAAATGATAAGAGCCTTGATTTTTTGAAAAAAGCACCCCCCCCCCACACACACACACACTTCTCTTCAAAACTTTCAGGTATTTTTTCATGAATCACCCCTCCTCTTTAACTAGAACACATTTCAAACAATTATTGTGAAGACGAACTATGAACTACATTTGCGATCCCTTTCCTAGGGTTTGTCATTTATTCTTGGTCCGATGAGGCAAGTTGCAGTTAAGATGAATTAATTATACATGTCCCTTGGGGGATGTTAGATACATGAAGTATAATAAGAGTCTGTAATTGGCAATCCTAAGCTTATCCCCAATAGCCAATAAATGTTTTGGCTGTTGGGGCTTGTTCTCTTGTGGCTTGTTCTTGTAAGCAATTTTCATACCCCAGATTTGAGAGTGGTTCACTTTCCCATATTTTCAGGAAATTTTCCATCATCTTTGTCTTGTTCAACCCATGCCCGTCTAAAATTATTAACTTTTTTGTGTATTTAAATTTCTAATAAACAAAAGCATTGTGTTAATACAGCAAATCTTAACATTGTAAACATAAAAAATTTGCATAAAGTAAAATCACATTTTCAAAACTGGCATGTATTTGCTTTTACAGAAAGGTTCTGTGGCTTCTTTACAGGCTAGAAGAAAAGTAAGTACCAGAACATATTTATACCATTTGATTGTATTCCATTGAAACAGTTTAACACTGACACAAGGGACTTGCATTACATCATGATGGAACTTATGTGAAATGTACATAACAAAAGTTTTCACTAGTAGCATATCACTAATAGTCAAAAAATCATGTTTTGAGATAAGTGGGTTTAAAGTTTTCATTGCCAAAGAAAATGTATGAGAAATGCTTTAGTTTACTGAAACAAATTGGCCTAATATTGAATTATGAGTTGTGCTAGGATTACTGCTGAAAAGAATTCTAATATGTTCACCTGCTCTTAGTCCAAAAGGCATATTTTTTAGGTAGTGCCACTATTACAGCCCATAAGCGATACATCAGACCTAACACGAACTCCTCATCTGCAATTCACAATTTTTTGGAAACAAAGCATCAGGCTTAAGTATCGGCTTCGTTAGCTACTAAATATTGGCTTTGCGAATGGACTTCCATCCCTTTAGCATTACTGAAGACAAAAGTTCCCATACCTGAACCTCTATTTCTTAATGTGTACAAATAATCACTGTATTTTAGTTTCATTTTTATTTTATTTTTTTACATTCAACCTCTTGTTAATTACGTGAAATAGCTCCTAAGTGGGCTACTTCTGAAGCTAGTAAAAATGAGAAAAGAAAAATTCTTATTATAAAAATGTGAAGATCCTTTATATGCAGAATACTAATAGCAGTGGTGCAACTCAAGTGGGTAGCTACAACGTTATTGCACGATCTTTAAAAATCTAGGTATACTTAATCAGAATTTCTCAATTTACAGGCTGCTCATGATTGCAATGGAATTGTCAAACGCCCAGTTAGGAGTCTATCTGAAGGAGGAGAAAAGTAAAAATTTGATACGAGTGTTTCACCTAAGGGGTTAATACACATATGCAAAGTTGGCATCACTAAAAACTAATAGACATGTTCATTTCCGCCTGTAAACTGGGGGTCAGTCTTTCTTTCTCATCTGTGGTCACGCAGTTCTCTCGTATTTGATGTAGGGGGCCGTGGTAGCCCGATCGGTAAGGCGGCGGACTCGTGACCGGAGAGTCCCGGGTTCGATCCCAGTCGAACAAAGATCACCGTCTTCGTTAATGGTGGCTGTGGTGTTAAAAATGTTGTGGTCACAAAGTCCTCCTAGCGAAACAATACCTCTGGGGGTGCTGGGCCAAGGGTTTGCTTGGCCCTTGGTCTGGTTCAAAAAAGAACAGAACGCTCTTTAAGTTCCCTACCCTGGTTAAACCACAAGTTGTGGTAAGTACAGGGGACCCTGGAGTAGGTAGAGTATTTGCTGTAGTAATAAGACCTTTGGTGCAGTTTGTCGACTGTTTCTCACTGTATCCACTTTGCTGGAAAAATAAATATGACTCTAAAGGATGCAACTTGACAAACAATTTTTATACTGACAAAAAAAAAAAAAAATATTTCTACAACTGTGATATGTTTGAGATTATAAAGAATTTGATCATCAAAGTTGGCAACAATTTAAATTCGGCAAACGTATTTATTCTAAAATGGAAATTGTCTTCATAATTGCATAGGTGCTCTGTGCAGTGTCCAGCACCTATGTCACCTATTTAAGTTCCTGCTATGCTTTTTCCCATGAATATTACAGGGGTGATTGTGTTCCGGTAATTTACCCAATTTCCGGTATTTTCATGATCGATTCTGGTATTTTCATATTCGAAAATACGGGAAATAAAATATTTTTAATTATGTTTTTATCTTCCCACCTCCGGATTTTTCTTCTTTTCGAATTTTCGATGATTATTACCAATAATTATTGATAATATTCATCAAATAGAAATGTTAAGATGAAAATTCTAATTGCTTTTTTACCTTACTAAATTATTTTATTTGCATCCGATATGAGAATAAAATTTTTCTCACTTTTGTACTTTTGATGTTGATTACCCTTAGTTAGGAGACAAATAAATGAAATGCAACAAAATGTAACAAATGCAACTTTTATTACTTTTCATAAATGCTTTCGCACAACAAACAGTAATTCTGTTAGACTTTTGCTTTCTCCTTAAATATTTTTGTTTGTTTGTTTCAAATGGGGCTGCGTTTAGCTTAATGCCATTTGCAGACCTAGTGCATTCCCCAAAGCGGCATCCACTCTTTCATGTGGCACCACCATCGGTGGGATACCATTGCTACAACTATTTTTGACGCCCAGTTTCCCCACTAGAGTCTCCTTAAATATTGTTTTGGAGATAATTGCTCATTCCCAGCTCAAAAGTAACTTTATTGCTCATTTACGATTTAATTAAATGCATGTACAATATTTTGACTAAAAACTATTGAAATATATGAAATGTGTTAGTTTATGAAAGTAAATTAATTATGTATGTATAATTATAAACTTAGGTGTGCTTGAGTAATAGGGGCCTTGGTTTAAACCCCCCCCCCTTCCCCCCCCCCCCCCCATTTTAAAACATTCAGGTATTTTTTTATGAACTCACAATCACCCCTGATATTACCACTGGCAGGGTGTGTGCAATTGAATAGAGCTATTGTTTTGATAAACCTGATTAACATATCTTTTGATCTAATCATATGTTATTTTCTTATTTTAGGTTATGGAAAATTCAGAAAATATCTCTCCAGTGCGAAAATTTGCCAATTATGTGGGATCTACCCTGAAAGCTGCTGGTAAGTATTTTCTCTAAATTCTTATGTTGCTCTCATCTGAAACTGTTTGAATTTTTTTCTGGAATTGTTGTTGCTATTTTTTTCTCAAAAGTATTCTTAGAAAATGAATTTCAATATTGTAACAACATCTGGTGTTGTCATGAAAATTAAACAGACTTGATGAATTAAATAATACAGTAAATTTTCATTAATCTTGATCCCATTAAACCAGGCTTATCAATTGTTTCTGCTCAGATGCCGTTGCATAACATGTGTTTTCTGAACTTTTGAGTTTTATTGCTGGTATTAATACTGCACATTTAGCAGTGACCATGGTTGGTGCATGCAAATAAAGAGCTTTTCCCTATAGCTGTGGCAAACCTATAATTTCAGTGGTTAAAGTGATGGTTAGCACCATCTATAGCAAAATTTTGGTTTCATACTTCTACACCTGACACCTCAAAAAGCAAAACCGCTGATGCTAAGGCATACTTTATAATTGTTTATATTTCAACTGTTTGATGTATTGGTGTACAATCAATAGTTATAAGGGAAAATAATCTCCTGAAAAAAAAAAAGGTTGAAAGAACATTTAGCAAGTTCTTCCTCAAAAACGGTACCATTTCAAAAGAGAAAGACATTCAGATATGAAATGAAATGTTAAAAATCAGATTCAATCTTCCGAAGAACAAAATAGAACTATAATTGCAATTTTTGATGTAATTGTATAGCGTTAACAAAATGCTTGCTTTAGAAAGTTTCTTTGATATTGGAATAAAATTAACTCATTAGAAAATTTTATTGCTTTATTTCTTCGCTAAAGTTATTAAAAGTTTTCATTCCTGTACTAAAGATTTTACTGTATTTCTACTTTTATTATGAAGCTGCTTTCTATTGAAAAAAATGCTTTCCTTCATAGGAACCAATGTTGTAAAAAGTATGCCTAGTCCTCGATTGACAAGAGGAAAGAAAAAGTTATTTAATACTGATGCAGTAAGTATATTTTTCTCTTAATTATTTTTGAGAAGCCTGCTACTGCAAAAATTTGCTTTAGTATGTTTAGAAGTTTACTTTCCAATTTAAATTTGTGTTGGAGCTTGGTCCAAAAGCTAAACAAACAGTCCTGAATTTTATAAATAAAACTTGGGGCGGCACTTTCCCGAGCCTCTGGAGAAAGGCAGAGGTTATACCTATCTTGAAGCCAAATAAAGACCCGACTGACATCCAAAATTTTAGACCAATTTCCTTGACCTGTATCCTAAGTAAGTTAACCGAAAGAATGGTCGTTGACCGACTTCAGTTCTACTTGGACCACGGTGGCCATATCTCTGAGAGACAGGCTGGTTTCAGACGTGGCTATAATACAACCGAGCAAATTGTTCGACTTTCGCAACATATAAAGGATGGTTTTCAGAGGAAAGAAAGTACGCTTGCTGTCTTTGTCGATTTTAAATCAGCATTTGACCGCATTTGGAGAAAAAAGCTGCTTAGGAAGCTTCTTCATATAAGAGTGCATGGAAATCTTTTTAAATGGATTAGTGATTTTCTTTCACAAAGATTCCTTAACATTAAATACGGTAACTCTTGTTCAGGTTTTGGTCAAACCAGGCAGGGCCTTCCTCAGGGCTCGGTTCTGAGTCCTGTTCTCTTTAATGTCATGGTTAATGACCTTTTGAGTTTTATTAAAGGGGCTGTTCCAGAGACTGAGTCACTGTTGTATGCTGATGATCTTGTTATCTGGTCTACTGGCTCTGACATCCCAATGTTGGAGAAAACGCTAAATTTGGCCTTGGAGGCCCTGGAAACCTGGACCCTGGACAATGAATTCAAAGTTAACCCGGAAAAGACAAATTTCGAACTTTTCACCCTTAGTACCAAAACTTTTGATGTTAACTTGGTGTACAGCAACAATGCTTTGGATCGAACTGATTGTGCTACCTACCTGGGCATAACTCTTGACACTAGACTAACTTGGAATAAATATATTAACAAAGTGACTGATAAAGTGGTAGGTCGCCTTAGTCTTCTAAAACGTCTAGCTGGAATTAAGTGGGGGTCCTCTCAAAGTGTTCTTTCATCCACATTTACATCTTACATTAAACCTGTGTTGGAGTATGGCTCAGAGGTTCTTGTCACTGCCTCAGATAGTGCACTTTCAAAACTCGACCTGGTTCAAAATAAAGCACTGAGACTCATCACTGGGGCTGCGGTGTCAACCCCTATTCCTGCTATGCAGCTTCAGACAGAAATTTATAATTTATCTGACAGAAGAATCAATGCTGCTCTTTCTCTTGCTGAGAGATTGCTGAGAAAGGAGCATTTCTGGCCGGATTATATTCTTCCTCATACAAGACTTAAATCTCAACATTCCTTTCTTTTGGAGTGCCAAAAACTTGCAGAGGCCTTTGAGGTCTCCAACTCTAGACTGTGCATTTACAGACCGTCCATTTTTCCTGGCCTTTTGAAATATGCTAATGCCAGATTTGATTTGTTACAGCCTGTCCGGAAGTCAGACTCTCACCAGACTGAATTGTGTTCCGTTGCCTTGGCCA
>JAXGGA010016175.1:0-27264 GCA_038373865.1 Uloborus plumipes | reverse complement strand
AATTAATAACGCACGATTTTTATACAAAAAGTTTATTTATGAAGCTTAGTTTACTGAACAGTTTATTTATCAAGTTATAAAAAAAACATTTCTGCAGTCACAATATAATATAAAGGATTCTTTTTCAAGGCTATAGTTTATTTTTCTAGTTGCTTTTATCCTGAATCAATACTGAAAACATTTTACATTTACCATATTCTTTTACTTAAAATAAGCGTTGATTTCCACATAAACATTTATTATTAGGCAAATTCTGAAATACAGAAATTCTGGGGTTTCTTTTTCATTCTCAATCTTTTACTGTAATTTTTTAAGCCTTATTTCATAGTCAGAGGATGCAATATTATTGCAAAATGTGTGAGTATTTACTTTTTTTTGCGTATGCTTAAAATGATTGCTAAAATTGGGAAAATATTCAAGTTTCAAATGTTTTTTCCCCAGCATTATTTGAAAATTTTCAGAAATTCTACACTAAGTAAACCCCCTCAACTTTAGAAACCTCGTTGTTTGTACTAAATTTCAGAAATTCTACACTAAGTAAACCCTCTCAACTTTAGAAACCTCGTTGTTTGTACTAAATTTCGTCTCTACTTATACTTAATTATATTATACAGTATTTTTGTAACTACTTGTTTCATCAGGTAATATTTTTGAAACTTTTTCATACTATAGGCTACTAAAGCAATTATTTTTAGAAGTAAAACTCAGTGGCAGCGCACTAGTTAGACCAATAAAAACGAAAATGCTAAATGGAGCGTAATAAGAATCAACAGTATGATTTATACGTAAAATGATGAAATTTATCCTCATTATAGCCAAAGAGCTTTATGATATGAATGAAGTTAGCAGGATTCAGTCTTCTTTTGTGAATCATCCAATGCAACAATTTTTCCCCATGTCAACAATGTTCTAATGTTGGGCATCAGGAACTTGCTACTCAATTCACTTAATTGAGGGCAATTCCACGTCAAATCAATCAAAAAAAATAAAATAAATTTTTGTCCTCACCATTTCCGATTTTAACAAAATTTGGTGTGAGGGACGCATATGACGAGCTAAGTAGTCCTGCCAATTTTTAGATTTTTATTTTCAAAATTGTACGAAAAACATGGCTGTAAAAAACATCAAAAAGTGCGAAAAAAAAAAAAAAAACGAAAAGTGGCTGCATGCAAATGACTGTAACTTCTCTCCTAATTACAGTAAAATAAAAATTCAAAAGTCATTGTAAATCTAAAAAATGGAGCTTTCTATTGATATATAACATGACTTTCTTACGACAGGTTAGGGTTTCAAGGTCATTGACCGTAACTTTTGACCTTCAATATCTCAAAACACTCCCCCTTAGAATTTCTTCAAAAAATATATATTTTATAGCTCTGCCACTGTTCTTCCCCCACACCAAAACTTAGGTTGGCACCGCAGTGGCAAGGTACTCAGAAAAAATCAGGAATGTTAACATGTTTTACATTAGGGAATTTGGTATGTCAGGCCAATCACCTTCTTGACCTCAACATTTTTAATGAAATTTGGTGTGAAGGACTCACATAAAATGATATGTAATCCTACCAATTTTTAGATTTTTATTTTGAAAACTACGATATACAGGGCTGTAAAAAATAGCAAAAAGTGCAAAAAAAGAACAAAAAGTGAAGAAAATGAAGAACATAAATACCTTTGTGCGATAGATGTGAATTCACAGAACAAAAAGTGGTTACATGCAAATGAATGTAACTTCGCTTCTAATTATAGTAGAACATAAATTCAAACACCATTGTAAAGGTTAAGACTAGAGCTTTCTATTGATGCATAATAAGATGATCTTGCAACAGGTTTAAGTTTCAAGGTGAACATCATCAATGTTTCAAGGTGACCTTGAAACTTAAACCTGTCATAAGAAAGTCATGTTATACATCAGATAGAAAGCTCTATTCTTAACCTTTGCAATGGTGTTTGAATTTATGTTCTACTATAGTTAGAAGTGAAGTTACATTCATTTGCATGTAACCACTTTTTGTTCTGTTTTTGCACTTTTTGCTGTTTTTTACAGCCCTGTGTATCGTACAGTTTTTTTAAATAAAAATCTAAAAATTGGTAGGATTACTTATCTTGTCATGTGTGTCCTTCACACCAAATTTCATTAAAATCGGAAATTTTGAGGTCAAGAAGGTGATTGGCCTGACATACGGAATTCCCTAATGTAAAACATGTTAACATTCCTGAATTTTTTTTTTTTTTGATTACCTTGCCATTGCTGTGTAAACCTAAGTTTTGGTGTGGGGGATGAACAGTGGCAGAGCTATAAATAATATTTTTTTGAAGAAATTCTAAGGGGGCGTGTTTTGAGATATTCAAGGTCAAAAGTTACGGTCATTGACCTTGAAACCCTAACCTGTCGTAAGAAAGTCATGTTATATATCAATAGAAAGCTCCATTCTTTAGATTTACAATGGCTTTTGAATTTTTATTTTACTGTAATTAGGAGAGAAGTTACAGTCATTTGCATGCAGCCACTTTTCGTTTTTTTCGCACTTTTTGCTGTTTTTTACAGCCCTGTATATCGTACAATTTTGAAAATAAAAATCTAAAAATTGGCAGAAATACTTAGCTCGTCATATGTGTCGCTCACACCAAATTTTGTTAAAATCTGAAATGGTGAGGTCAAAAATTAATTTTTTTTGATTGATTTGACGTGGAATTGCCCTTGAATGCATCATAGGTTTTGCTCTCACCACATATTTTGCATGAATTAGTTGAAAATCTTAATCATTTGTTTATGACAGAATCTTCTTCCTGTCCAGTAAATTTTAAGGGTATATCCTATTTTCTTCTTAATGTAACAGATTTAATAGCCAGCAGTGTGCATATTATGTAATAGCAACAGAACTTGTGAGAACAATAGGGATTATTCTCACAAAATGCTGACTGTATTGCATATTATGTATACCAGAGACGTGCCGTCTGGGTAGGCAAGGTAGGCAGTGCCTACCCATGAAGAAAACATACCAATTTTTTAATTTCATAAAATGACATGTAATGCTCTGATTTGGAAATATTAAGGCATTAAACAACGAATAGAGCAGAAGAAAACCCGGAAATGTTCATTTTTCTTCCTTAAAAAGCACCGACGACCGCTGCTTTTCAACCACTGTATCTATACTATGCGTAGTATTAGGGAGTGCACGTGCCCCGCACTTTCCTCCCCTAATGCTCGAAAAGCGGCGACGAAAGGCTGTCCGAAAAGTGCCTTTGCGGTTTCTTCTGTTCTCCGCCGAAACTTGACTGCGTCATGCGCAGAACTGTGCCTGTAGTGGCTGTTGCGTTTCTACGGTCTAGACATCTTGATCTTGATACCGTCTTTTGTACAGTACTGTTGAATGCTTATAGTTGGCTATCTCCATTGCCGTGTTTTCTTTTTTATCAAATACAGTAATTTTCAACTGTTTTAGGTTTTTTTTTTTTTTTGTATCCCGCTTTTTCGTAGGATTAAGTTGAAACTGCATCCAATATGGAAATGAGATATATAAATTATATACATATATGCAGGCGAATATTCCTGCAAATATGTACTGTCGGCCCCGCTTAAACGAATACTGTCAGTTCCAAGAAATATTATTCTATTAAACGGGGTATTTGATCAAGCGGGGATCTTCAACATTGCATCTATGGCATCGGTTCCGGGATTTTTATTCCTATAAGCGGGGTATTCGTTTATTCGTTCCCCGATCAAGCGGGGACTACAGTATATAATTTGTATTGCAAGTAAACATCTTTCATATTATATTATTTTATTGCTTTTTACATTTTAAGCGAATTTAAAGATGTATATTATTCCACAAATCTTCGCATCTGCCTACCCTAGGCATTCATTGACGGCACGTGCCTGATGTATACCATCTGTGGTTCAATTGTCAAACAGATAGTTTTAAGGATTCCAGCATTCGAGTACCGTCTGTTCTCATTCATAAGACGAGAAATTTAATTCAAAAAATGAAGTTTGAATGTTAGGGGTCATCCCTAATGCAAGACTGAATTTCAGAAAAATTTTCCCAAACAATTCTTGGAAAGAAACTCAAAAATATAAAAATTTTCCCGATTTTAGTTTAATTCTTTTAAGCAGACACGAAAGGTGTGAATACTTGCTTATTCTGCTCTAATTTTGAATGGTCTGACTGCAAAAAAAAAAGACTAAATAATTGCAGTAAAAACTGCTAACGTAAAAAATGCGGAATTGCAGTATTCCCGAATTTTCCAATATGTGGTTGTGAATTAATACTCATTTAAAATAAAAAAGAATAATATGATTAGAGCGCCAAATTTGATTGATATTAATTCAAAATCAAAGCAATAGGTAGCGAATCAAAACTGCCAAACGAAACCCATTAAAAATATCGTGAGTGCAGAAATGAGCCCTTTTTTTGAAAAAGAATAAAAATCGCACGATTTTCAACAGAAGAATGATTTTAAACATAAGAATATTGACTGCGTTGATTTTTTTTTGTTTTCAAAATGTTTATTTTCAAAAATAGCAGTAAAATTTTTCCAATTTTTTCAGAAAGTGAAGGTTTGACTTAACACATAAGTTTCTGAATTTTTCCAGATTTTCCTCAGTACGGTAAGGGGGTCGACTTATTGCGCGAGTATATACAGTAGTGTGGAATCCAAACTCAGTCATATAAAAGTGGAGGATCGAAACCAAATGCTGAATATATGAGTAATACATAGTAGACACGAAGGTTCTAATTATGATCTAATCAACTTTATCTAGAATATTTTTTTCATTTGTTATTCTAGTATTTCTTTGACTAAGATGATGCGGAAAAATTCCCAGTTTTTTATTATTATTATTATTTTTAAAATATTAGTTTAGTTCTCCTACGCATGTTAGTGTGTTCTGATAGATGTGTTTAATTGTTACTTATGTTTTCGTTCTTTCGATTTCATTTTTTTTTGTAAATGGTATTGATATGTAATCTTTTAAAATTCTTTAATATTTTACAGGCATTAACTTCAAAAATAGAGGAAGTCAAAAAATCACGAAGGATGCTCTCTTCAATTTGTTGTATTTAATGTGTGATCATGAGTGTGCCTGTAATTTTCTCAAATCATAGTAGAGTGAAAAGAGTGCATTTACTAGATGGCAAAACTTAATAATGCTAATCGCTTGGTGTGTGGTACTTTAGTTTTGCTGATTGTTGATATAATTTGGGTAGCTTCGTCTGAACTTACCAAAGTAAGTATAAATTTGTTCACGTTCTCAAATTATTTTTTTAAAAACTTGTTTAAGTTCCTTACTTTAGTTTGCTGTTTAAAAGTTAATTAAATATCTTTTATTTTGCTTGCTAGCATGTAATTGTTACTGTATTTCCCTCACCCAGGGTTCTCATTGGGAAAAAAAGATTAGAGTTCCAATCCTGACCTAAATTTAAAGTGTGCCAACACTTTTTATTTCAATCTCTGAGTCTAATAGTTGTCATGTGCTTGTGAATATCACCAATCGCTTTTTCCAATCAATTTTTCTATTTTCACTTAGGCAGGAAATAAACTAGTCGCCAAAACAAATAGTTTGGTGTCTTGTAACCTCCAACTGAATAGATATATATTTTCAAGAACTATCAATAAAAGCTCCATCCGGAAATTTTGGTTCAAGTAAAAGTTGATAAAAAATGTATTTGCAAGAGTGACAGCCCCTTCTCACCGGCAACTTTATGGAGTATGCCAAAATCTACCCGCGTTTTTTTTTTTTTTTTTTTTTTGCCATGAAATGGAGCAATACAAAAAGGAAAAAAACCTCAATCCTTCAATAATGAGACTGAAATATGTTTAAACTCATAAAAATGTCACTAATGTAGTCTGCACCATGACCCCCCCCCCCCCCCACTCCCATTGGTGTCGCTACTTTAGTTTTAGCTGTAATAAATAGAAAAAGTTGTTTGAATATAGATAATGGCTTTTCTTTGCTGCAAATCCTAATATGCAGATGGTTAAGATATGTGTGCCCCCAAGAACAATGGAGCAACTTCCCCCAATTTTTAGGGAGAGCCCCCTGCAGAAATGCAATTCCTGATTTAAAAAAAAAAAAAAACTAAATCCTAGAGCCCTTTGTAAAAATTTCAATAGCATAAAATGCTCCTTGACCCCCTCCCCACTATGAACACCCCTGAGTTAGTAATTATAACTAGAATAAACTGCGGGCGGAAGGGAGGGTAGAATAAATCGAAATGGCAGATTGTTTTTCCATGTGGCACATCTTAAAATGCAGATGGTTTTTGCATTGGTGCAACCCCAAGTGTGATAGCACCCCCCTCCCGTTTTACGCCCCCGTCAAAAAAAAAAAAAAAAAAAATCTCCCAGTAATTTGACTAAATTCCTTTTGAAACATATTCTGTAAACATTTCAATGGCATAGTCTACGCTAAATGGAAAAAAACCTCAATCCCCCAATAATGAGACTAAAATATGTTTAAACTCATAAAAAATGTCACTAATGTAGTCTGCACCATGACCCCCCCCCCCCCACCCCCATTGGTGTCTCTACTTTAGTTTTAGCTGTAATAAATGGAAAAAGTTGTTTGAATATAGATAATGGCTTTTCTTTGCTGCAAATCCTAATATGCAGATGGTTAAGATATGAGTGCCTCCAAGAACAATGGAGCACCTTCCCGCCAATTTTTAGGGAGAACCCCCTGCAGAAATGCGATTCCTGATTAAAAAAAAAAAAAAAAAAAAACTAAATCCTAGAGCCCTTTGTAAAAATTTCAATAGCATAAAATGCTCCTTGACCCCCTCCCCACTATGAATACCCCTGAGTTAGTAATTATAACTAGAATAAACTGTGGGCGGGGGGGGGGGTAGAATAAATCCAGATGGCAGATTGTTTTTCCATGTGGTACATCTTAAAATGCAGATGGATTTTGCATTGGTGCAACCCCAAGTGTGATAGCACCCCCCCCTCCCGTTTTATGCCCCCGTCAAAAAAATAAAATCTCCCAGTAATTTGACTAAATTCCTTTTGAAACATATTCTGTAACCATTTCAATGGTGTAGTTCACGCTATTTGCCATGACCCCTCCCCGGTTGAACCTATTTATTCGACGATTCGTCTTTCGTATAAATAAGGTAAATTCGCAAAACAAGACTTTTAAAGAACAGAATTATCATGTAATCACTGATTTAAAAAATGAGTCTGATAGAAAATCATAGCTTGTGAGCTGAGCTCAGTGCCATCTCATGTTTTCCACCGAATTGGCTTCACTTTTTCTCCCTCGAACGACACTACTCCTTCTAAGCACTATACTTCAGGATCTATCACGCTTCTGTGTACGCTTCATTTGCTTTGAATAAGTCTTCGTAGCACCGCAAAGTTTGACAGTAAGAATCTGCTGTAATTTGCAGAAGACTTCGCAATTCACACATGGCTTGACCAGCCATGTGCCGCATGCCTGACCTTCATACTGTACAATCAGTAGTTGAAAAAACAAAAATCTCATGAGTGTGTGTGTATATAATATATATATATATATATATATATATATATATATATATATATATATATATATATATATATATATATATAGTCAAGAAGTAAATATAATTGATCATGGCCAATATTTTTCAAACTATAGATGAGCTCAGATTAACATATAAAAAGTAAATCATGCATTTTAAGCAAAGTTAGAAAAAATTCTGTACTCCTATTTGGCCTCTTTGGAGAGAACCATCCTTTTACTTGTACTGTTATACACAGTCTTATTTTACTAATTTCTTAGTACGTAGTTAAGTAATGTAATTATGTATGCAAATGTATTTTAAATAGCTGTTAATAGTAATTTTGTTTATTCATTAGTATATCTTCAAGGATGAGAACTACAGTAAGCCATTCTTTAGCACATATGTGAAAACAACTATGTTCATGCTTTATTTATTGGGATTCATCTTTTGGAAACCATGGAGGAACCAGTGTGCAAAAAGACCAAAGTATACAGTAAGTAATTTTTTCTCCCTTCCTCTTTGTTTGCATATGTTTTTTTTTTTTTTTTTCAGTTATATGTGGTGTGTACAGTATCAAATTATTTTTTTTTAGTTAGTAGATCCTGCTCCAGTAGAAACAGAAGAAAATGATTGTGGTTATGTAGAAGCAGAACCTTTACTTGTAAGTAAAATTTCTTTGCAAGAAAATGCTCCTGTCCTTTAGTCAGCAATATAAATTTGTCTATTAAATTTATGCCTTTTTTAGTTAGATCTGATTTTTTAAAATGTAAGTTTTGATTTTCACAAAAATACATGTAGTAAGTATACTGATGAAGAAATTCATCCCAAAAATTTTCCATAAGTGTAATGGTGAAACATTCCATAGTTAACCCGAAAACTACAAATTGGAGAATATATCTTAAGAACAACCAAAAGAAATTTTAACTCCCAAAATTTCAACTTGCCTGTGTGATAAAAATTTCTGCAACCTTAGCTTAAATATGACAATTAGTTGATCTGCCAATATGGAGCTCATGTTTAGAAGGATCCAAGATCATCAGGATTTGAATCTTGGATGCTAAAAATTTGCATGGGTTAGTTTCAAAGTCATGTTTACACCTCTATTAAATTTCGTGCAAATCAGAGATAATTGGGTAGGGATGATTTGAAAAATCAGGTCAATTAATGTGGGATAACTTGTAAGGTTTTTTTCTTTTCCTAAAACAATCCACAATTTCTTTTCTCAATGCTGCACTCTAATTGCTTTCATTTTATATTGATTTCCATTCATTTTAACTGAACATCAAAATTAATTATTTATTTAACTTATTATTAACCTCAATATTATTAAATCCAAACTAGTTCTCATGTGATAAGTTGTTCTTTTAACTGCCGCTTACTTCAGAAGTGAGCCAATATTTCGAAAAGTGCCAATTTGAAGTTGGAGTTTCCTGATTAAGAAATTTCTTCGCAGAAAAAAATTAATACTGGATTCTAAGTCTAAATTGGGTCTAAATTATGCAAGAAAATAAAAGGGGGGAGGTCAAGGAAGTTATTTACCCCCTCCTTAGATTACTCACTTTTTAGCCATTACAGATCTGATGTTAATATGAGCTACATATCTGAGTTTATGCTTTCAGTCTTCATTAACATCTCTAAAAATGATATAATTTCCTTGCATTTTTGACATAGAATTAAGATAATTATATTAATACATATATATTAGCTAAAAAATCAAATTTTATCCAAAAAAAGAATTTCTGGGAAATAAAAATGAGCGATAAGGTTTTTAGATAAAATAAATTATGAGATTACCAAATCCAAGCTAATAAAACATTTGTTTTGTTTTGAAACAACACACGACTTCAACTTTTTCAACACACAACTCTGCTGCTTGCTTTTCTTTAAGTAGTTGCAGGAAATTTAATTTCTTGATTATAAATTCAAATTTAGCATGCTAGTTATTATCTAGTTATTTAGCGAAGTTATGAGAAATTGAAGCACCAAAAAAAAAAAAAAAAAAATAAAAATAAAATAAATAAAAATAAATAAATAAAATAAATAAATAAATAAAACAATAATGATTAATTAACTTAATTTCTGCAGTGTCAATTTTTCTTATTTTACTAACTTCTATTGTCAAGTCATACAAACAGCAAATGAAGCAATTGTACTAGAACTCATTGCTTTTCATTTTTTAAGAACAAAAATATTCAATATAGGGCTAAAACCTATTATTTTTGCTTTTTAATAATTCTGAAACATGAGAGTTAGTTCGGTAACATATTCGCTGTTTTTCAATATTACCGCTCTGACTGTTACCGATCTGACAAACCGACAAAGTTTTTTTTTTTTTTTTTATTTCCGAGTCAATCGCGCTAAACCAAAATCCAACACGTGGTTTTTTCACTTGTAATAAAGGACTATACTTATATATAAAATAACTTTTAAAATAATAAAAACTGCGCATTTTAGCTCGTGTTACCGATCTGATGACTTAAATGACACACATTTTATAAATAACTTTAAAAAATCTTACCTTTAATTTCAGATACAGAAATGCAAATTTTGAATTACGATGCGATAAAACATCACACCAGGTACTCAGTATCACGTGGTATCGGTGCAGGAAATGATTTTGGTAGCCTAAATATAGATTGGAAGTTATTGTTACCGCTCTGACGCGGAACTGAGGGACACGCTTATTTCGCATTCCCTAGAAAATCAGAAATCGATTAAAACAAAAATGAAGTAAAATATTAACAAAGGAGTAAAAATAGAATCATTTTTTGCGCAAGTGCGTTTTTTTTGGGAAGTTAGAAAGTGCACAATACCTGTTTGCATGTTAAGCTTTGCTACTTGGGACACGTTACCGATCTGATTTTTGATGTATAAAAACAATATTTTCTGAAGAAAAATTTTTTTTTTTTCTGATGTTATTAGGTGAAATGAAAGCAAAACCTTATCTTCTTTCTGGGGAAAATTATTTTTTAACTAGTTATTGAAATACTAGTGAAAATTCACTTGGGACTCAAATTGGCACTTTTCTAAATATTAGCTCAAGTACCAGTACCAATAAAAAATAATGCTAGGGCTTATTTTTTTATTAGGTTTCATTTTCAGGGCAGCAATTTCTTATCTGTAATCAAGGTCATGATGAGCATTAATTTTCGCTCTCAAAGAAGCTGTTGAAACTTTAAAAGTAGTGAAAACATTCGTTCTGAATAATATATATGTATATTTTTTTTTTTGCGAAAAATCAAATGTGATCTGAATGTGATGTACCATACAAGTAGTAAACATAAAGCTTGAAGTAAATTAAATGATTTTCTTTGTAGAACTCTTTCATAAAACTAATGAACTAGTCCTAATCATTGAAATGAAAAAATGGAGAGTCATTTAACTTAAACAGTTTTCATTTCTTGTTAGTATTGCATTTTTGCATATGCAGATTTAACTTTTTGTTATATATTTCTTTTCAGTCCTTAGAATGACTAATTAAAGGTTCTATAGTTGATATGTCTCTGAATTTTCTCAGAAGTTAATGTTCTTTGTGTATGTTACAGAGTGAATCTATTTGGATACCCATTAAATATCATGATGGCAATGGAGAAAAAAGTAGTGGAAATGAATCAGATGACACAATTTCAAATAAAAGTATGTTTTTTATAACTTAATATTCAAAATAATGTAAATATGTATTTATTAGAATTCTGATTTTGGTAACCAATGAACTTCATTCCCTCTTACAGGTGTTCGATCTGTTCATTTTAATCAAGTAACTGAAGTTCGTCATTTGTCTGGTATGTTGTACTCATATGTTATTCAAAAAAATCATTGACATGTGTACTGATTCATTATAAATTTTTTTAGCATTTCCCCTAGATTGTTTATTCCTTCTGTAATGAGGTTGACTTACTGATATCTTCAAATCATTTAAATATCTTTTTTAAATTAATGTTAATGTTAGTTGTTGTTAAAATTAATTATTGAAATATTAGTTTGTATCAGAGCTTCTTATAAAAAAGGAGGATCTTATAAGAGTAATTACCTTAAAATACTCTTTGTTAGTCACAGTATTAAAAGTTTTCATATATTTTTTTTTTCTTATTGTTCATTTTTAGTATAACAAGTGTTCTGTTTCTCCTTTATTGTCAGTCTTTATTTTATTTATTTGGAACTAACTGCATAGCTTTATTGACTCCACTTTCATAAATTAATTATGCCATCAAAGCGTATTTAAGCTTTATGAGCCTACATCCTATTTAAATATTTTAATTTCAAGGGCAGTAAAGAGAGATTGTTTTCGAACGTACCCATGGTAAAAATAACCCAAGAACTAATGAACATCCACTTTCATGACTTGTCACTCTGTGTCAAATACCTAACCTTTTGCTGATATATACCAATGTCTTTGAAACTAATGCATGTAAGTTTTCAGCTTCTAACCTCAAAATCTTGCATATCTGGAATCGCTCAAATAACAATTTCCAAATTTGTTAGGATATCTTTGCATACCAATTGCTTTGTTTAGACTAAGCTTGCAAAAAACTTGTTCTTACTGTACTTTTGAAGCTTGGAGTCCTTCCTGTTTTTTGCACATTTCAAAATATTTTGAGTTTAAACTAATCATCTATAATGTAAGTCTAGCATGCATGTAAGCTCTTGACATGCAAGTTGGACAACTGGATATTTTGTCTGAAATTTAGATGATCATAAATCTGCTATGAATCTCACTTATATATATATATATATATATATATATATATATATATATATATATATATATATATATATATATATATATATAAATATATAAGCTTGCACTTTATCGTTCTATTAATAAATTAGTTTTCAGTGGGTTATAGTTGCAGAGCTTGAATCTGAATTTTGGGAAAGAGCATGAAATGCTAATCACCAATTATGGTCATATGATGTAGCTAATAAAGTCATCTGCTTCAAACATAACCTGTTTCTAATGTGCTGTTAAACTTTATTCCAATCCATTTTCACTTTTTACATGCTTTTCTGATGTTAGTACATTAAAAAGATCACATTTTCTTGTGTAAGAACAAATTTTTTTCATTGTAGTTATGTTTTCTAACCTGACTCCAGCTGGTGGATTTTTAAGTTCTATGATGTTGTCAATTTCATGTTGTATGAGCAGGGGTCTGTCCAGCAATTTTCACAGGGTCCGTTTTTTGTGAAAAACTAAATCATTTTGTGAAAATCAAACAATTTTGAAAAAAAAAAAATTGCAATTTTTTTTTTTTGGAATTTAACAAAAAGTAAAAATAAATTTCATTTATTTTCCTCTTAAAACAGCGTATTAAACATCAAAAATGCGAAAAATCCGATTCCTGTAGCGGATGCAAAGAGATTGCAATTTTCAAAGTTATGGCATCAAAACGGAACATGAACAAATTTATTTTGGAAAAAAAATTTTACAATTGCATTTTAAAGGTTTGTGGTAAACATTATTAATCTCTGCTAACACAATAAAAGAAAAGTTAATTTTGCTTTAAAAAATTTAAAGTAATGATCTGAACAAAAGATAAAGCGAATTTTCATTTATTTGCCTCTTAATAAAGAGTAATTAGCTTGAAAAATAAGTAAAATCCGATTTTCATATCAGATGCAGAGATCGTATTTCTCAAAATGAAAGCATCAGAAGTATAAAAACGGTAAATAAATAATTTATTCAAGTCAAACAATTTTAGAATTACATTTCATCAGGTTTATATGATGAATGTCATTAATAATCACCGACATATTCGCCAAAAATTCGGAGGAAAAAATACGCTAGAGAGACATAGCAAACAGACATTACCAAACTTCCAATATTAACAGATGAAAAAATACATTAATTTCTGAATATAACTAAAACATCACCCTTGTAAGCATCAAAAACCAGAAGCAATCCCATTTTTTCCTCCAACCCTAGCTATCTGTTTGCAGTTCTAAGTTCATTCAGCAGAAAATTATTATTGTTATTTCCTTTTTGTTTAAGTCAAGAGCAGGAGGAAAAATCCTTACTCTGTATAACAGCAACATCACAGAAGAAACTTTGATTTGCATATGATAAAACAAACAAGCAGAAATATTAAAGCAAAACAGCTACCTTTTTTAAGTTGTTAATTTCTTTAAAAGAAACCAACAAAAAGTGCTATAATTTACATTAAAGATTTATCGCTTGCCGGCAGGCAGGAAGTGCTTTTTTTTTCCGCAAAATTGACAGATAAGAGATTCCCTTCTTTAACTTCAGAAAAGGCCCAAAAGTTACGGACGTATAAGCAGAAATATGCTGTGGCGTTATTTTGATTTCAGATTTGCTTTTTGAATGAATAAAGTGTGAAATGTCTGTTTTGTTTGATTAGCATTTTGTGAAGGTTCCGTTTTGCTTGATCGTATTTTGTGAAGGGTCCGTTAACGGACCCGAATTTTTCCCTGGCCAGACCCCTGATGAGTATGCAATATACAAAGGTATTTTGAGTATTCATTTGACTTGAGCAGGATTCACATTAGGGATTTCAAGCTGTTAGCCGGTAAATTAGTTAAATTACAAATAGATTTGCCAAATTTCAAAATTCTTAGACAAAGATTAATTTCAGCAAATTTTAACTAATATTTTCCCTGTAATAATACCTATATTTTTTCCCTGTGGAAATTTCGGAGAAATTTCCATTTGCCGGTATTTTAGCCTAATTAACACATTGACTGCCACAGTAATTTTCAGATTTCTGGCCAAAAATGAAATTTTGATTTTATTACATTATATTATTAAAAAGTCTAAATCTAGAGCATAGTTTTAAAATAAAAGAGTTATAAGTAAAGTAAAATAAAAAAAATAAATAAATAAAGAATAAAAAAATAAATTTAAAAGTAAAATGAAAGAGTAAAAGTATAATATAAATTGTCTTTTCATGCAAGCCAACATTGATTTTTTGTTCTTTCCCAAGAAGCCATCTATCGATATTAGCACTGATATATTACGAGTTTAATCGTAGCAACACAAGAATGGCAAGTGAATACAGTACGAGATAACTCGTAGTTGGCTTCCTTGAAAAGATCGCTACCTACGAGTTATCTCGTAGTCGGCAGTCAACGCGTTAAAATTTGTTTTGCCGGATTTACGATTATATCGAATTTCCGAGGTGACGAATGCTTAGAGCAGGGCCCTGCTTTAATATTCTATGCAAAATTTACTTCCTGGCAAAGTTTTACATCAAAGAGGTCAGTTCTGGGAGGAAACTGCGAGTACCATAACGTCAGGTGGTGAGGATGCGTTCTCGACTAGGAAAATGTGAAACATCTTTGCTTTTAAATTTTTTTCTTTTTCAATGCCTTGAATTAATGCAAAATTGGTAGAAAAGGTTTTTGCCAAAAAAAAAAAATCAATCTGTTAATAAGAAAAAAAGCCAGTGCTCTACAACTAGCAGAAGATTATAATGCAGATAGGTAAAAGCAATCTTACTAATTGGTTGAAAAATTTCTGCTGCTTTTTGGAGTGCCTCATTATGTTATGACTATTTTGAATGAAAATCAAGCTTTCACTTTCTAAGAAGAATATTATGGTTTAACTTATGGCTTTTACTCAAACTGTAATGCAAAAAAATTGAGGGAAAAAAAAAAAAAAGAAACTGGGGAAAATTTAGCTCTAAATTGCTTCAAGACATTTTTGTGTAAAATGAAAAAAAAATTTTTTGTTTTTTTTCTTTGCTCACTTATTAAAAAAGAAAAAGATACAGCTTTTGTACACTCCTTCAAAACTCCTCCAATGCTCCTTCATTTAGGACATTTTTGGAAGGCTCGTTCAAACTCTTGCATTTCGGTGTTAATTCTTTCAAAACTCTGTCATTTTAATTTTCAGAATGCATAATTTGTCCCCATGATCATGATTCAAAACAAATCAATTTTCTCGATTTTCCCATTAGAAAAAGAGTCACGACTCTTATCACATCTCCAGACTTCTCCTCAATTTAACCTCATAAAAAATGTAGTCTGAAATTGAGTTTTTTGAACTACTATTTTGAAACATTTTGTGGAGAGTGTTCCAGATCTCATTCTTTCCCCTAAAGCCTACCATACATTTTGCGATTGTGTCTGCAAAAAATTTCTGTGGGTGAACCACTGGTTCTCCCTTCCTCTAGTATCATCAAAGATTGCATAAAACTCTGTTTTCAAAACCCCATTCTTTCCCTTAGTGTATCCAAAGATGATCTGTAAGCGCGTTTCTATTATACTTTGAAATGTTTCCCTTGGAAGGTCCATAAACTTCTTCTCTCCATCAGTAAATTAAGATCGCCTCCAATTGAATTTCTGAAACACCAACTTTAAAAAATTCTGTTAGGGTACTCAAGTATCATCTTTTCCCTTAATGTCATCAAAGATGGCCAATAATTTCATTTTTAGGACTTCAATTCCAAAAATTTGTAGCCAAAGCTACAATGTCAAAAAATGTCAGAATAAGTACATCTGAACTCTTGTTTCTGCAAATATTATACGTATATCTATAGCTATATAAGCCCATATTGCTATTTCTCTTTCTCCGCATATATGACACAATCCTAATGATTTTTGTGCTCATTAACCAAAAACTGGATCTGCTTTTTCGAAACTTGTTTTCTTACGCAAAAAATAAAAAGTATAGAAAAGTAAAACTGATAAAATAAATGAATTTTGTATAGTAAAGGGCCTTAGAGATAGCTAAAGCCATTGACTCACATAAATGAAATTTGCATACGCTCTAAGGATATAATAAGGCAAATTTTTTCCACCATTATAACCTGAAAAATTCAATTATTTCTTCTTATTTTTTTATAAGTTTTATTTTTAAAAATAACAAATTTTTATGAACGGCCCTAGAGGCAACTGTGGATATTTACTCAGATCAATAAAATTTCGCACACATGCTGAACATAACATAAGGCATCTTTTTGGCACTATTCGAAACTTGATATTTAAAAAACAGTTTTTCTATTCACCCTAATGCTCACTCTCAGCTGTAAAAGTCAGTTTGCCTGGCTAATATGTAAAATATTTAAAAATATTTAAGCAACCATAATATATTGAGTGGTTTTTAAAAATAAGTTTCAAAAATACCAATTTTTATGTGAAAAAACTCCTTCATTTTTACTTCTAAAATTTCATTTTTATTTCAAAAATTGAGTGCAAACCCTACTTAGATATTTTGGAATTTCACATGTCAAATAAGTCTACAACGAACTCTGATGAGCGTTGCTCCAATCTCCTCTGTGCTGTATTTTCACTATTATGTGTGCATATTTTTATGAACATGTTTTATATTTGTTAAAACCATGCATTTTTTTTATAATTACTAGTATTAGGTTTCTATGCCATTTCGTTGAACTCATGTATGAAACTAATAAAATATTGAACCAGAATTCAATATTTAGCTAAACATATCTGTAATGTCACTTATTCCATTAATTTTTGTTATCACATTTTTATTTCTTATTTTATTAATATTAATAGCAAATTTTTTAAAGTGTTGAATTTTCAGAATAAAATTATAGCGTAATATTTTAGTCAAAACTTGGATATAAAAATTAGTTTATATTCTAGTTTTCTTAATGTTATAAATTGCATAATTCTTGTATTAACCCAAATTATGTTCAATTTTTATGTTCTTCTTCTTGATTTATTGATTTATCTTGTAGAGTCACAAGCTGATGACGCACTCTTGGCACGATTGTCATATGCTGCATCACTGCGAGCTCAAGAAACTGCCCTAAAAGCTGCTAATAAATTACCAATGAAACAAGTTGCACATGTTGCTTTATTGTTTTGTATTTTAGTATGTATTATTATTGTAAAACTTATCTTTTAAATGTATAAACTATCGAAATATTTTCTCTTCTTATAGTTCTTAGGAGCGATCATGCTCCTGAAATAATCCTATGTGTTTTTTTTTTTTTTTTTTTCAAATTTTCATGTGAATGTTTCAGGATATAGAGAATCTTTTAGGAATCCTGCCAACTATTATTATTTTCAGGGATGAAAATTTTCCGCTTTTTGTATTTTTCTTTCTTTCCGCAATCCAAAAATTTATGTTGCATCAAGCTTAGAAAAAAAGTAAAAATACACTCATTATTAAAATGAAGCTTAAAATAAGTTGATATTAAGTAGTAGAGGTTGAAATTTTTTCGCAACTTCCAAAATAATGGAAAGGTTTTTAGGATGCAGAAGGATTGAAATTTCAAGGATGACCTGCAAGTATCGGCAAACTATGTACTCTTTTGGCATGCTGCCAAAAACATAAGTTTTCATTGTAAGAGGTCAAAATTAAGAAAGTTCAGCAAAAATATTCGAGATTTTGTCAAAAAATTGGGAAAAATATTTTAATAAATTTAAAATTTATTAAAATAGCTAAAGACAATGCAATAATGATTAGGGCATTTATTTCTTGAGATACACGTGTCTAATTCATCAAAAATTGCAACGCCCAACCTCCTTTTCTTTTTTACATTGTTGTGAATGACGTAAAATAAATTGTGAATGAGCAGTTAAAAAGTTTTAAAAACATTTACTTTCGATTTCACTGCGCAAATTAAGATGAAATCTTGCATGACTAATTTCACATAATATGGAAAAAAAAATCTATCTGAATTTAAAGCCACGCAATTTTTCCTCTTTTTTGACATTGAGCTGCTTTCATCCCTCTATTTTGAGTATATTTTTAGACCCAATTGGAACAATGGGGTAACTTTACCTCTTTTTAGTATTAGGTTTTAAAATAAAAGAGTGAAAAACTAATAGTAGGCTCTGTTTTATATTCAGGTCCCTATAAAACGGAGGAAAAATTAAGGTATTTTTGTAAGAAAGTGTCTGGAATATTTTGAAATCTTTGAAGCATGATCATAAGCTCCCCAGAATATCTGAAATTGATTTGTGTCTAGGACTGTATTTCTTAATTTCTTGTTTATCTAACTGTTATTATTTTTAGTATTAATTTATTTTTTGAAGTCATTTTTCTCCCTACACTAGTTTAGAAACTGTTCTTTAATCAGCTTTACATTTGTGACTTTAGTATTCTAATAACTTAAACCAAATTTCGTCTTGTCATTATATCGATCTTTAATTTTGTATTGTGCTCTCTAGAAAGCAATATACGTATGTATTTATTTCAATACTTACCTGTTTAGGACAATTGACTTATGTTTTTGGATGTCTAAGTAAGACAACCTATTACTGCTATTCCATTTTTAATGATAGAAATTTTTAAACTTGCATACCGTATTTTCGGGTAGATAAGCAGCGGCTTATACGTGTTTAAAAGCTGAATTTTAACTCCTGCGGCTTATACGCCATGGCGGCTTATACGATGTAAAAGTGTTTTTTTTTGTTTGACTTTTTTGTTTTTTAAAAGTACATTTTATGTTTATTCATTACCTAAAACAAAGCAAATTAGAGTCTAACATCGAAAGCTACTACTGCAACGCTCTTGAACAGTTCTATTTTGAAAAGGGTGACAGCATTTCTGCTTATTCAGATGTTATTTTATTTTAATGGGATCGGATCCGATAACGAAGGGGAATAAATTAAGAAAAAAAAACTTCAACAATAACCAACCTATCTAATAAACGAATCCAAACGAAAAGCAAATAAAAAATCAAAATCGCCTGTGATAAGGAACAGGAATAAATTAAGAAAAAAAAAACTAACCATGAGGAATCCAAAGGAAAAAAAAAACGCTCGCGCAGCTGCCCATTGCTGAAGGAATGGGAAATAAGGTTGCCGTAGAAACTAACCAGCGAGAGGCCAGGGTTACTATAAGTTGCAGTTATCGCCAAAATGTCGCAACGTTTAAATTATTGTCTATGTTTTTGAACGATGCCAATACGAGTATACTGCAGCGTACTTTTTTGCAGATTAAATTTTTAACTGTGTTTTATGTGGCTTATACGCCGATGCGGCGTATCTGATGAAACACTTTTTTTTCTCTCCCGAATTTTGCCAAGTGCGGCGTATACGGTGGTGCGGCTTATCTCCCCGAAATTACGGTAATAATGAAGTGAGAGGTTAATCAAAAAGTTGAGTATGAGCACTGAACTATAGTTGTGACAAACCTAACCTGGTAGAATTGTGGAAGCTACAAAGAACCTTATCATACTATTCCTAATATATCATAGCTCTATGCATTTTCTTGTCGCCATTACTGGCTACTATCAGCTCAACATTTATATGTGTAACGAGAAACATGAAAACATTTGTTTGTTCTCTGGACAAGACAAATTTAATGACTTTGGCCATCCAAACATGAATTAATTGCAGAAGATTACTCTTAAGGTTCATGAGATTTCAAAGTGGAAATTCTTACGCTAACTACTAATAAGTATTGATCAATACTTATATGTTACTTTTCCGTTACAGGTATGTGTTGTGGCACATATCTAAGCTTGGTGATTATTTTCATTTTTGTTTCATTGCCGCCATTAAGTTCAGCAATACCATATGTTATTTTGTCTTTTCAATGCAGCTTTAAACAAAACAACTCATTAAACAAGATTAAGAGTTCCAGTAAAATGAAAAAAAAAAAAATATCAAATATTTAAAATAAACTTAATATGTAAAACAATCTGCCAAATAAAAACGAATGCACTAAATGAAGTAAAAAGTTAGATTAAAATAACGTTCTAGCTAAAGAAAAATAGAATTATCATTTGTATTTTTCTTTTAAAAAAATATACTAAAAAAATGTACCCTTTGTTTTGTTGGAAATAACTGCTCATCAGGTTGTGATACTTTCATTTGATTTGTGGCAAAATTTAGAGTTATTCAATATTAAGGAAAACTTTTCTGGCTAGTAACATAAATGTCTTGTTTCTTTTTTTTTTAAATCCAAAATTCAGATATTTCTCTTTTCATTGAACAATTTTGATCAATGTCTTAGACAACAAGCTACAAATTAGGAGGCCTTCGCAGGTTATGCTCTTATGCATAAGTGCACATCCCCTCAAGAGTGCTGTTTCCCAAATACCAGAAAGCCATCAATAGGGCAAAACCCTTAAAAAGTAAAAAGATCCCATCAATCCCCCGACTGAGTCTGCACCAAAACCATCCTTCCCCCTGCAAGCACTGTTGCAGTATATAACAACGCTATGAATGCTTCAAGTTCTTGCAATAGTTCCCAACCTGTGGGTCGCGACCCCAAATGGGGTCAATTCTCATGGGGTCGTGACATTATCCCTAGATTTAAAAAGTATATTATACAGGGTGTTCCGTAGCAAATTGTACAAACTTTGAGGGGAGTTAGAGGGGATGAGAACAAGCAAGAATCACCTAGGAACATAGGTTCGGAAATGCATAGTTGACGAGCTACATATTCACAAAGTTGTCAAATTGTGTCAAAATGGCTCGTTATTACGAGTTTTTTTATTATCATTTCGATGCATTTTTTTTGAGCAACAGGCAGCAAAATTTTAACAATCACTTTAACTTTTCTTAAAAATTAATATTGTTCAATGAGACACAAGATTGGGATCATCCGAAATGTTTATTGGTCAAAGACATTGCACGTTTAATGTAAATAATGTTAGAAAATGTCATAAATTATGTTCAAAGTTTCCACCATTGTTGGCGATACATGCGTTACACCGTCGGACCATAGACTGGCGAACTCTCTCAAATACACCCGAATTTTCTTGGATATCTGCAACAGCACAGGTGATTCTTGCAACTATAATCATTTCTGAATCCACAGGAGTTGCGTACACAGCACTTTTCAAAGCAGCCCAAAGAAAGAAATCGGGACTGTTTAAATCAGGAGAGCGTGGTGGCCAGGGAACTAGTCCACCACGACCAATCCATCGGGGGACCAAACACACGATTCAGATGTTCCCAAACATGTGTTCCATAATGGGGAGGTGCCCCATCATGTTGAAACCACATATGGCGTCTGATATGTTGTGGCACAGAGTTCAGTAATGTTGGTAGAACCTCTTGCAGAAAGATGAGATATTGTTGAGATCTGAGTGGAGATGGCAACAAATAAGGTCCAATTAAGATGTCACCAACCAAACCAGCCCAAACATTTACTGAAAAACGATGTTGAGCAGTCTGTAATCTTACGCCGTGGGGATTCTCATCAGCCCACAAATGAGCATTGTGGGAGTTGAACATCCCATCTCGCGTAAAGTATGCTTCATCCGTCATTAAAACGCAGGATGAGAAATTTACATTTTGGCTACATTGATTGAGATACCAGTGTGCAAAACGTTCACGAATAGGATAATCTGCGGGGAGTAGTAACTGTACGCGTTGTAGATGATATGGATGTAAGCATGCACATCGCAAAGCACGATGAACAGACGTCGTAGATCCTTCAACAGCAGTAGCTACGGCTCGTACGCTGGTACTTGGATTTCTTCTAACGATACACAATACTTGTTCGTCCATTCTTAGACTATGTAGTGGCCATCGTTTTACAAGGTACTTCGCTTTCGAAAGCTTTAAAAGTTACCTGATCCGCCACCCACCCCCACCCGTCTAAATATTCATTTCTAAAACTTAAATTTTGAAGAATTTCCGATTAAATAACTTCGAACACGAACTGTCCATCAAATTCAATGAACCTTTTTTCCTAATAACATCATTAGAGAACGTCTGAACTGCAATTTTAGGATTAGAATCACGAAAATTTTCCGGGAGATGATTTTCGCGAAAGGTACTCTTACGATTATCAAATTATATTGATAATTCTCTTTCTCTGCTTTTAAAGTAAAATTTTCTTGATTTGTTAGCCCCCCACACTAGTAATAATTCTCCCCCCCCCCTTCAGACAAAAGCTGGGCTCTTTCTCTGTCTGTTTATACCAGGGGTGGCCAACCTTTTTAGGGAGAGTGCCACTATCTGGAGAGAAAAAACTCAGCGTGCCACATTGTATTTTTCCAACAGATTGATTTTTTTAAAGTTAAAAATAGATTTTATGCTGGCTGATTATGTAATTCTTACTCAAATGAAACATTTTGTTCTCGTAAATCTGAGTAATTTAAATCTAAATGATAATAAAGATAAAACAAGTCCAAACTTAAGATTTATCGTTAGTAAACATTTTTAAAAATTCTGTCAGTTGCCTTATACTTAAAATAGAAACAAATAACATCAAACATTCTATTCTAAAAATTAAACAGTCTGTACTTAATGTTGAGTCTGCATCTTTTCTACCAACCCTTTAATTTTAGGATTAGTTCCTGAGAATCCTAAGAAATTTTACTGTTTTAAGGGCAATCAATTAATATTGTACAGTATTTCGATTTTTCTGCATTCATAACAAAAAACATTTGTTTAGGAGCGTATTTTTAGCCAAATCCACAACAGCATCAGACGGCTAAAGTGTGTAAATGTGGAAAACAATTTTGTTACAAATTTCCAAATTTCTATACAACGTGGGTGACTTCTGTTGAAGTAAGCTCTCATATTTGATTACTAATGCAAAAGGTCAGTAATTCCGATTTGGATTTCAGAAGGGTAACAAGTAGTGTCTTGCAGAGAAATAAACAAAGAATTTGAAAATATCATTTTTTTATGATCCTGAAAATCATCAAACCTAACACTGAATGAATACTTAAAATCGGTGTAAAATTTTCTCCATATACCATTGGAAAATTATTAAATTTCGGTTGATACTTTCAGTATCAACTTTTAATGCTTTATTCTTTTTTCTCCAAAGTAGATAGAAAGAAACTGAAGTGTCATCATAAAAGAATGTAGATGGCCTCTACTGATTTAGGAAACCTTTTTTTTTTTTTTTTGTACAATCTTAAGTCTAAATTACTAAAACGCAGGATATTAAGAGATGGCATAGCTAAATTAATTTTGCTATTCTCCATTTCTAAGTAGCAAGTCCTCATTGATTTTCTTCTAGATATTTTGAAAACATACTCCCTAAAATTCTATAATCTTCTGACTATTTTTCCTTTGGATTTCTATTGCACATTTTAATGAAGGAGTAACTTAGTAACTTGCCATACTCTCCTCTTTCTCCTGGAAAAATTCACAAGACATTCAGAGCTCTAATTCGTAGTTTGTTAATACAGTTAACTCTGCAGGGTCACCAACAGAGAAAAAGTCTCATTCCTTGGCAAGAAACTTGTGGTAGATAATTTCCCGAATTATTTTCAAGTAATGTAACAAAAACAATTTAAGGGTCTTCATTTGTGCAACCACGCCAATTTTGTCCAATCTAATTTCTTAATTTTAGTTGCAGAGGTTTTTTTTTTCAATTTCATCACCCCTAGCTGAAACTATTGCAAATCAAGAATCCATTCTGCAGCGAAAGTTTCATTCGTGTCAGGCACAAATATGCTTTACAAAGCATTGTCTGTACCGTCACAGCTTCTGTTGGATGTCCGAAGCTAACGCTAAGTACTTTGCAATATTGTAGTTCAGCCAATTTTTAAGCCATCCTTAATTTTGTATTTTTGTAAAAAAGTTTTCGCGTGCTACTGTTACTGGTCTGCCGTGGCACGCGTGCCGCGGGTTGACCACCACTGGTTTATACGCTTGAAGAAAATTGAGTGGCTGCAAAACTCCCCCTTCATTTCTGCAATCATTGTGTGTTGCCTACTAAGCACAAATAAAAATGTCTCAAGCACTTTCATACATCATACGAAATAGCCGCTATGTCAGCGCGCACACACACACATGTTTATCAATAAAGGGGGAGGGGGGGCTATGGGGCCATGGGTAGTTTAGTTGGTTAAAATACGGTCAACGACGTGAAAAAGGTTGGGAACCACTGCAATAGAAGATTTCAAGAGATATTTTGAAGTTTCTGTTCTGATTCGATACGAATGAATGAAATTTACATTTGTTTCCTCAAAGGATCAAAATGTCACCTGTGTATCTTTCTGGGCATAACCCTTTGGTTTTGACTTTTAAAAAATACTATTTTCTTGAAAACTTTATACTATAAAGCCAAGAAATGATTCATGTATTTATGAACACTTAGAGAAACATTTAATAAAGAAAAGTCTGCTTGGGGTTAAAATGACACTTCCTTAATTCTAGTGTTTAAAAGCATCATTAAGATCATACACAATCTGTCAAATAAATACATCAAAATAAACTGAAATAGAATTGGATGTCACATTGTAAAATAGTTGCAAACATATTAACTTAAAATATTATTTTTTTATTATCTAAGCACTTTTTCATTGCGGAGAGGATACACAGTTGACAGTAAAATGTAAACTACCCAATTCTCTCCCCCAAGCAAACAGAGAATCTTACTAGTCAAAAGATAACATGACATACAATTAAGCTTGTCATTATTATTCGTTAAAAGCACAAAATATGGAGTTTTAATTGAATGTTTATAACTTGAATTTCTCAATTCTAAAACTATTTGAAATTCCTGTGCGGAAAAGAAGTTTTAACAAGCACTGCTAATTATATACAGAGGCACTATTTTCATGTAAAGGGACCTTACTAGTCTATCATACCCTGCCAGATCAGGTTTTCCCCAACTACTGTAAGCAGGTATGAACTCTAAGCTTTTGTCAATTATCAGTGGCAACTTGGGTGCTGCAGCTCATGGTTCTTGATAATTCTTCTTGCGTCTTGTAGCATAATGCTTACCTAGGGGGAAACTATTCAGTAGATTGCTGAACTCATCGCATGGTACATTTTGGTACAATGAAGAGTTCGATATTGTTACTCAACATGTTATAAACAGGAGATCAAAGTTGCTATATTGAGTACAAAAATTAACATTTTGTTTAATTTTTTTTAAATATCTTTTTTCTCTTTTTATTTTCTTTTTTGGTTGTATAATAAATTTAAAGCATTAGCATGCCGTATGTGACATAACCTTTTTTTCTTCTTATTTCAGTGGTTTCTTGGAAATTTGTCATATCAAGAAGCTTTGTCAAATACTGAAGCTGGTATCGTTAATATTCTGTCATGTTCCTCAGGATTATTTACTTTGATATTAGCATCAATATTTCCTGCTAATAGCGGAGATCGTTTCACTCTTTCAAAACTTTTAGCAGTAATTACAAGGTAATTTATAGTACAATGTTATACATTTATAAACTTATAGTAATGTATAAAACACTATTTGAAAGGTTGCATTTAGGAATAATAAATTAATAATCAGCCAATTTTGATGGATTAATTGGCTTTTTTTTAATAAATTTAAACTACTTTGAATGTACCTAGAACAAGGAACTATGCTGAATGATTTTATTATAATAGAATAAATGTAATTCTCTACAACATAAGATAACAGTAATAATAATAATAAATATACTAGCCGCCTGAGGCATACCGATGTGCACCTCCACTCCTCGAAAGGTGGTCTATCTTGCCGCCTGCGATGGCTTTAGTTAGTGACAGAATGTAATTTGATGTTTTGATAAATATCCCTGCTAATTTAAGTTTTACAATTTTAAGATGTAGATGTGCACTTCAGGGCCAAACATACGCCTAAACTAAGTCCAAAATTTTATTTTAAGTCTATTACTACTTTTTATGTAGAATCCTACTTTGCATTAAAATGTGGCAATGTAATTCTGTGCACAAATTCCTTTATAATTATTTACTAGTGTAATAAGAGTGCAATTTCCTATCTTTGTATATTCCAGATAAATATTTTTACGCTCTCCTCCAAAGTAGCAATATTTTAACTTACTTCAGTCATATGCTGAGGTACAGAAATTACATTTCTCCAAAGGAAAAGATGAAAAAAATGATCAAGTAATTCATTGCATAAAAATGAGTCTTGATACGCTTTTGCTCAAACCAGGAATTGTTTGCTAATGGCCAATTGCGTAGGAAGTTATTTTTTTCTTCTTCTTTTATTGCGTGTTGTCTGTCTGTTTAGCACAAGAAAAATAATTACACTACCCGTATTCTCGTCCTGGGCTAAGACCCCGACGAGCTCGTCCCTTGTCAATTCTCTCGCCCCCCCCCCCCCATGAAACTTATAAAACTTCCACAACTTCGATTCCTAATCAGGCCCTCCCAAAAGCACGGGCCATTAGTTTCTGACAAATCTGACATGGTCTCTTGATGCCCCTGTCTATTCTTTTTTACTTTATGCACTGCTGGTTATTGAAAAAAATGTTTTGACAAACATATTGTTCATTTTTTCAAAACGTTAAATTTCTGTTTCTTACAAAGTTAGAACACTTCTTCAGAATTATCCAATAAAGTATTCAGGGTGCAAAGTAAGCTGTCATTAGTCGTATTTTACAACTAAAATATTTAGTTTCACGAGCACTATTTGACTACCTCTCGTCAATTTTGAGGCTAAACTTTTCATTAAAAAATGATAAATACTGATAAAAAGGACTGAAATATTGAGGGGAGCCTTACAACTCATCACGTAACTTTTCAGAAAATTGTTAAACTTTAGTCATCAGTTTTGAACATTTGTCAGATGAAGACCATAAAAAGCACAGAGCACTTCTCTTAAAAGCACAGAGGTGTCTACAATTGCATTTTAAAAAATAACTTTCAATTTTGAACATTTTTCACGGCTGATTCGCCTGCCAGTTTTTTCCCCTCTTTTTTTTTTTTTTTTTTGGGAGGGGGGTGTCTCTCAAGTGTGCCCTCCAGGAGGTCAGGGTTGGCACTCTCTTACGGGACCCAGTCCTCCCCGTCTGTGAGTCAGTCAGATTCCTCAATGATGTTTTGACTAGGGAAGTTTCACCCTTATTTTTCTTTAACTGTTTTACATCATTATTGGTCAAGCTACTGTTTTCCTCCTACTAATAAGATCATAAAATGAGGCAAGATCTTTGTTCAATAATTGAGCTTTTTAATCACTTTT
>JAXGGA010016174.1:0-27265 GCA_038373865.1 Uloborus plumipes | reverse complement strand
AGGGGTCCTTTTGTTGATGTACCAAATTCACTTTGTCCCACTTAAAACAGTCTTTTTTTTTTCTTTGTACACCTACTCTATATTAGAATATTACCTGATTTAAGTTTTGTGCCACTATCGTAATGAAAGTAAACATAAAAATTTTACTTTTTTCTCTTCATCTGTTTTCCTTTCACTTAAATTTTAATTTTTTACTCTGCAGTAAAACTGTCAAACTGAATCTTTTAGAAAGTTGTCTCATCTGGTTATTTTAGAACATAAATAAACGGAACCTGACCGTTTAATTCCCTGTTTTAGAATGCCAGAGTTATATTATTACGATTCCTGATTATTTTTTGGAACTACCCCAAAGAAGGGAATATTACCCCACGGGAAATTCGTAAACTATGCAAGGGGTCCACGGAACAAAAAAGTTTGGGAACCCCTTGTTTAGACCAATAAGGATTGCTTAAAACTAAAGCATGAAATAAAAGCATATCCCATGTTTTATATAGAATTGCTTGTGTTTGACGTCGATAATATTGTTCATTATTATAAAGAGCCTTAAAAAATAATTCACAAAATGAATTTCAAAGTTGATTGCAGAATTAAATTAAATTCACTTAGGAGTGGTCTATAAATTATGTCATATATTTTGATTTTAAATGTTGCCACATCTGACCGCTTCCCCTTATCCCCTCCAACTTGTCACATATCAATCTACATAACCATGTTTTTAATTAGAAAAAATGCGATGTCACATTTCTTGCGGTTCCCTCCCCTCTTTACACAAACTGTCACAATTTCATGAACCCTTCTTCCCCCCTCAAAGTGTGACATCCTTTGTGGACAACTCTTTATGTCGTCATGTAATATTTTTCTCAAAACCAAAATTTATGTATTTTACACATAACTTCTCTCTCTACTGTTAATCAGTAATATAACCTAAATGTACGCACGACTGTAAGAAACAAAACATCTTCTTAACAGTTATTAACATATGAAACACAATTTCCTTATTTTGAAGAAAAAAATGTTACATGTTTTTAAATAATGACTTAAAGAGAGGGGCAGAATGTTTTTTTTTCAGTGAAGCTTGTTTTTTTTTTTTTTGTGTGTGTGTGTGTGTTTTGTGCGTTACTTTCTGCATTTTAGTTATCAATTTTTGATTGCTTTTTTTTAATTACCAGGAAAAAAATACGTATTTTTCTCAGTATACATACATACATATATATATATATATATATATATATATATATATATATATATATATATATATATATATATATATATATATATATATATATATATATATATATATATATATATATATATATATACATATCAGGGTTGGCAAGATTTTGGACAGAACGGTAAAAACCACGGTTTAAACCATGGTTTAAACCGTCCTGTCCAAAACTACATTTTTAGTACAATTTTATATTTTGAACAAATATCAAAAGCACAAAATTACACTTGAAGTTAAGACTTAATTTATTTAATGTAAACATTTAAATATGTACATAAAAACATATATAAGATTTTCAGCTGATACTAATCTAGCTACTTAGAAGTTACTATTCTTCATTAAAAAATGAATTAGTTCTCATAAGTTTATATTATTTTATTTTTAATGCTAGCTAAACTTCTTTTAAATATAGATGCAAATGAGGGTGTTCAAAAGGTACAGTAATCGACTTAAATGCAAAAAATCAGTTTTGCAACTAATTAAAAAGATACACAACATTTGAGAATGTTACAGCGACATTTACTGAATATTTAATTATTTCACAAAGTATTAGGAATAAATTTAAAAGTAGTACAAATTATCTGCTTCAAGAGTGTTTTTTGACAGTACTACCAATTCCTATTTTATGAAATTTTTATGCAGTGGAGTTATGAGTAAATTGTTCATTTTTTTAACGTATAATTAAAATTAATAATATAATTAAATATTGTCAAATTTTAATTAATTACAACTAATTAACACTAAGAAACTAAGATGTATGCATTATCAATATTACAGCTAATAGAAATTAGTCAGCTTAAAACCCCTTTGCCATGCTTTAGACAGTTTAAGACACTTTTGGACACTTTTCGACAGTTTTGGACAGTAAAACCCACCTGTCCTGTCCAAAACCAGTTTCGGACGTCCAAAACCCCAACCCTGATACATATACACACACACACTTAAAAAAAAGAGAAACTGTTGATTTTACAGTATAATATTGGCAGCCGAAGTTTCAGTTTACAACTGTAAAATGCAGAGTAATAAACTCTATATGCAGAGTAATACTGCTCTATAAGAAGATTTTTGTCTCCAGATCGTTTACTTCCTATTCCATGCTGACGAGTACAAAAAACTGTACAAAAGCTGTAAAATTGCTTATTTTACGGTAATCAACTGCTAATTGTACAATTTATTACTGAGCATTTTGCAGTTTTAAACTGGAACCTCTGCTTCCAGTATTATACTGTAAAAACAACAGTTTATTTCTTTGCAGTGTATATGCTTGTTGCCATAGATTAATAACAATAGAAATCAGTTTGGTGGAGTACATGAAATAAACAGTCCTCACATATACCAGAAATATGGCAAGTTCCACAGTTCAGTTAAGGGGGGGGGGTTGTATTGTCACTCTAGAATAAGGAAATGAGTACATAGTGATAGCATTCAATTGCTCATCAAGAGCTGTATTCATCTTCCAAACTCTGCTTCCAAATAGAAGCAGAACGCTACACTGTAAAAAATGAATATTGTTTTTACAGTATAATACAGCTAATTCTATAGCACTAAACTGCAAAAACTTGTAATTTTACAGTAATATTCTGTAAAAATTGGATACTTTTACAGTACAAAACTGTAAAATTGCTAATTTTACAGTTTATTACCATGCATTTCGCAGTTTTAAACGAACTTCTGCTGCCAGTATTATACTGTTGTTTTTACAGTATAATACAGCTAAATTTTACAGCAATAAAATAAAATTTCTAACTTTACGGTAATAAACAGTAAAATTGCTAGTTTTGCAGCTTATTACTGTGCATTTAACAGTTTTAAATTGGAACCTCGGCTGCCAGTAATATACTGTTGTTTTTACAGTATAATACAGCTAAATTTTACAGCAATAAAGTAAAATTTCTAACTTTGCAGTAAGAAACTGTGAACTTGCTAGTTTTATAGTTTGTTACTGTGAATTTTACAGTTTTAAATTGGAATCTCGGCTGCCAGTATTATACTGTAAAAACAACAGTTCATTGTTTGCAGTGTAGAAGAAGATCGCTATCTGAAGTCCACCTGCCTAAGAAATCAGGACTAGAGTTGAAAATTCAAACTCGTTTTTATGCAGAAGTAGATTAGTTTTAATCATCTATATTCAACACAAAATGGTTATCAAATTAATTATAGTTCATTAGATGTCTTCTAGTTAAACTAAAACAAAATGCAATGTCAACTGATTGTACATTACAGTGTTTGAACTAAAAAATTTTTTATCTCTTTCTAAATGTGATGTTTATTTTTTTTCTTTTGAACACTTCTAATAAATTAATTCATTCTAAAAGTCTATACATGCTATATCTGGTTATGAAATTATTTAATTATAATATCGTGACATAGTGATGTCCAAAAAGTGTGTTAAAAATGCAGCATTAAATACTACATAATCACAATATGGTAAGTACTTGTGGGGAAAGTATAAATTCGCACAATATTAGTAAAATTTAATGACGTAGCTCAAAAATCTATAGCTACTGTCTGATCTTCTCTGATCGTACCATAATAGGGGTATTAGGTAAGATAACAATAAGAGGAAGAATAATAGAAATCACTTTGAACCGTATCAAACAACGTGGAACGATGCTCATTTCAAATACACAGTTTAGTTGAATATGTCAAAAGGATAAAGCAAATGCAAGTTTTAAATTGAAAACTTCGGAAAGTTATCACCCACAACATATCTACCCTTTTTTAAGTGGAACTGTTCGCGAGTGCTAGGCACGGCTTTTATAGGTAGTATGTAGCATTTATTTGTAATAAACTGTTTCACTTAGTTTTGTATAAGCATGAAATTTCTGTCAAATAAAATTTTGTACATCTGTCATAGAAATATAATGCTTAAATATAACGCAAAGTCCTACGCTAGCATTCGATTTCGAAAAATAACTAAAAGGGCCAAGCTCCACATTGAAGTAAAGCAGAAAAATAAAGCAGAAACGTAAAATGGATTAAATAGTGTTCCTATGAAAAGTACCCGTATTTTCTGTTTCTGCCTTCGGTTTCGGTCGCGTTTTCTGCTGATGTGAAGCAGGGCCCTTACTTATCCCAGTGATTGCATAGATAAAATTACTTTTTGAGAGAAAGCCATGAGAGAAAGCCATCACATCAGCTGTGAAATGGGTGCTATTTCAAAATCAGACATTAAAAATGTTTTAAATAATAGTTTTTTAATCATGTGGGAGCGCAAGTACAGAAACGTTTTGAAATGCATGAAAAAGTACAATTTTATACTAGAGTGATTAATCGCGACGTATATTTGTATCAAGGTAACATAAGAATCAAGTATAAAACTTGCTCTCTTTAATATGGTTAATTTTGAATAAAGTAAAGCCAATAAGGAATAGAAAATATGTAAAGACTTGTGTTTAATACACAGAAGCATTTGAAGTAAGAAGTGCATGAAGAAAATAAATACCTTTGTGCAACAAATGTGAAGGGTAAATACAACATTGAAGAAGCACAAATAACGTTGTATTTACACTTCACATGGGAAATGCATGTCAAAATTTGTACACCATTTCTTTTTCACGTGTTCAATGCTCAATTTTGGTTGGTAATCTCTCATTACAATACTTGTCTTCTTCACAATGCTATCTAACGTTATGCAAACTTTATCATTGTATGTAGTACTTCATATTTGTTATTTTTTAAATTGCTTCAGTACCGGCACCAGAGATATTAAACGATGTCCTTGCCTAGATGTTTCACGTCTGGGTTTGTTCATTAGTAGGGCAGTAAATGATTTATCGCAAAATGTTTTCCATCAAATACCTTTTTAGCATCGTCTAAACGTTTCAGCCATTTTTTCTGGCTGACCTTTTTACCTCAGTCACCAGTGCTATTTGACATACGGACAAGTATGACGTATAGGGTGAACCTAAAAATTTTCTAAGCCATTGGAATTCTATCAAATCGAAATACCGCCAATACTGGCCCAACAAACGAAAAGACAATCAGTGGGTGAATTTGGGGCAAAGTGAAAAAGCTAAGTTTACTTACCTGCTTCAAAAGGAACAAATGGGATTTTTTTTTTCTAAAAACTATTGTGCATAAAGAAAAAATAATGCATTTTGAGAGATACAACTTCCACTGAAATACTATTTTTCGTCTTTGGCAGCTATTTTCTACTTAAAAAAAAAAAAAAAAAAAGTGGAAAATATTCACCTCAAAAAATCATGGGGCAAAGTGAAAAACGAAATACTTTTGTTATGAAATATTTTCTCTTCGACGATTAACAGTAATTTTCATCAAATGAATGCGTAAATAAACGAAAAAAAATATTAATGACAAATAAACGATCAAGTACATAAATAATTAAATGAATTAATAAATATGAGAAAAAATGAGTGAATAAAATAGATAATAAGAAAATGAGTTACTGAATTAGTAAATCAGTAAATAATTAAGTAAAATAATGCAAATTCATCAATAAATGAAGAAATACGTACGTGATTTAATAACTAAATGAATAAGTAAACGAAATGAACTATTTCACTTTGCCCCATCCACTTGCCCCGCTTGCACCTGACAAATTATACCGAACAGTTAAAATAAAAAATGCCTAATATAAACAAAATGAAGACTGCACTGGACATCAGTAGATCTCAATTAAGAGTTTAAATGATAATTACAAAAATTTTATCATTTTATAAAAACCAGAAATATTTTTGAAAGACGAATATTACAATAAATGTATAAAATTTTGAAAAGGGCTTGTGTAATTTGATCTTTAGAGCAACATTTTTTTTTGACTGAAATCAACTGAATGGTGTTATGCAAAAAGAAGTTAACCCACAAAAACCTGATTTTGAGATAGTGGGCTTTAAAGTCAACAAACTCTGGCAAAAAGCATAGAGCTCTATATCAATATACCAATGGTATGTTACCATGAAATGCTGATAGGGCTTAAATATTTTTGCTTAATGTAGAAAGCAACATATTTTACCATCACAGTTTGATAACTCATTTTTTTATATTTTGTGGGTTAACTCCTTTTTGCATAACACCATCCAACTATAAGTCTAGGAACTTTTTAAAATATTACTAGATAGGTGGTGCTGCTAACTGTGAAAACATTTTACCATTTCACTTTGCCCCACATTCCCCTACTATTTGTAATGATTAAAGTCAAGCCAGATTTTCCTTAACTAGGCTCTTGAAACAAATAAGTCATAACCGCTTTCCTATATAAGTCCAAAGCTACCACAGTTGATGGTACTTGTAAAGAGATATTGTCGACCAATAGACCATCATTGTGAAGAAGACAGACTACATCAAGTGTTGTAAAGAGATACTGGTGACCAATAAAACATGTCAGTCATGACATGTTGCACCACCTTCAAATACAGTTAAATTAAATTTTATTTGGATCATGCAACTTTCATGCATCTCTTTTCTGCTATATTCTCGTTTCTTATGAGCTTTCGGGAAAATGGTACGGTTTCTAACAACATTTTCAAGTGCTTTTGTAAAGTAGGCGATTTCTACACACCAGATACATTGGGAAAAGCAAATTTAGATTTGGTAACCTTCCTACTAGTCTTGGACAAAAGTTAGTACTTCAGAGAGGACATGTTTTGGAAAAATTAACTTTTAAAATGTTGCTATGTCTTTTGCAAAGATGTAATTTGCACACATTTCGTAACGATTCGAGGCATTTCTGAAACAAATGACACTAAAGACAGTATGAGACGATTGATGGACATATTTCTAATCCAAACTTTCAGTAATAAATGTACATGATTATTGATCATTTTCATTTCTTTACTTCTTTTGCAATTTGTAGGTGATTTCGTTTCCATTTTCATAGCTTTTCAAATAGCTGCATGAAGTCGCCTGTTGATTAATGGTTCGCTCAAAATATTTTTTGTGGGAAAAGTCATTTCAGAGTTTTTACTATTTTACTGAAAAATATGCTATCCTAGCTCGAATTTTGCTTCAAGTTTAACTGAAAGCGTCATCGGTTAAAGTTAAATTAAACGCTTGAAGTGTTTTAGGTTGACGAATTTCTTCCCGTACTTTATAAAATTTAAAGAACATCAAGGTTACACACATGTTAGATAATTAACAATGCTTAAACTTTTCATAAATGTTTGAGGAATTATTTAGCTTTTTCATACGGGTGTAATATTTATTTGAGAAATTTCAAAAATAATTACATTGGGTAGACTTTTTTTTAATTGAAAGTTATTATCGAATTTTTTGCATTGCTAAGCTTTCTACATTTAACGTTACAATCAAGTTCATGGAAAAAAAATTAGATCTGTTAAAACATGTGTTGAAACTTGTTTACATTTTTTTCCGATTGAAGCAGTAAATTTCCAACAAAGATGTATCCGTCAGCTCTATTTGTGTCACAGATATTAAAATAAATAAATTGAAAGAGAGAGAGAAAAAGAGAGAGGAGAGTGTAATGAAATAGAAAAAATAAAAAAGACCAACAAACGAATTTTCTTACAAAAAAAGAAGATGTTACCTCTTATTTTTAACGTGTGTGCTAAATTAATTGATATATTTTTTTTAAATCTAAATCACAAAAAATTGAGCACTTTTGAATGCTTTAGTTTTAAAAGCATTAAATAATAATGAATCAATTAGTAATTTTTATTCACTTAACATTACTTAATACTTATTAACTTAATACCAAACAAAACTGTAGAAATTAATACTTTTGCAACATGAAAAATTTTTAAATAATCATTACAGAGTTACTGAGTTCAAAACTACTTTTTTAATTAGCTCTGTATCAGCAAGAATGACGTTTTGTTTGAAATTATTACAAATGACTAAGGTTGAGTAGATATGTATAAAAAACGTATGTTCTGAAATTGAAGTACAAATACGTTAAAGGACATTTTAAAAAATTGTTACTTTGCACTGAAAATGTTAAATATGAACAATGTCAAGAGGAAAAGTACAAAGATTAACGTTGACAAAGAAGGCAGTTTCCCTACAAATCCGTCTGTCTGTGCCTATCAGAAATGGATTATAGTTAAAAGGACACTCTTTGGACATCACTGATACCACAATGAACACTCACAATTATGTGTAAAACACATTTATAATCAAGCACAAGCAAAAAGTCAAACTGTTTTTCTGCAAAGTCATGATAACAACACTCCTAAACAAATTTCAACAATGACACATACATGAAATTCATTAATGGTAAACAAGCATGCACAAAATCTAACTACATTTTTACTAAGCATGCACACATAAACTACACTGCTTTAGATACACAATGCAGACAAGCAATTTGGTTATGGACCATGCAAGCATTGCACAAGCAACAAATAACACTTACCTCTTTGTATTCATCAAGTTAAATGACCTAATACAATATTTACGCCCCCCGAAAAACCTCTGAAGTTGGGGAAATTTTGTTCAGCATCTATTTCGTATCTCTAACGCACCAAAGTATAGAACTATGAACGGAATTTTTGGGAAAAGTAGCCTCAAAAAGAAGAAAAAAAGTGCAAAAAGATCAAAAATAAAAAGAATGCACCGCGAAGAGCAAGAAGTTGCTTAAAAATTGAGCAAAAAAGCGTTGAAAAATCAAAAATTTGGGTAACAAAAATTTTCAAAAATATATCAAAAATCTACATGGCTAGTTGAGCTTAAAAAATATTTTCTTACGAAGGTATTTAGCAGGAACCCAGTTTTACATTAATTGTAATTAGGAAGTGATCTTTAATTAAATTTAGGGACCTTAGTAAATGTTTTTTTAATTTCCATAGTTAATTTTACTTGGAACACATCTCGAAGGTCACTAAAAGTAAGTTGTTGCTTATAGAGCTTCCATGCAAATGAGACAGAAATGAAAGAAAGAAAAAAAATAGCAGAAGTTTGAATAATCTTAAGAAATATTTCGAATACTTTTTTAGGTTACGTCACGAAAAAACCCGGGACAACAATGTTTAAATTTTTTTTAGGATGCTCCATTCTTTACGCATTCACATGAAGAAAAAATACTTTTTTCAATCACGTATACAAATTTAAAGGAATTTAAAGAATTATTACTGTATTATTGAAATTGCAAGAAATTGCTATTGTGCATTATTTTTTCTGAAAAATGTTATCTAAAAAACAAGAACTTTAAGCACATGTTTTTTAACTGCTCAAAAAAATTTGTAAAATAGGCGGAACTTTTCTTTTAATTAAAGCAGAATTTGGAACAAAAAGAGAAAAGAAAAGCTGCACTAAAATCGCTTATCTATTTGATAATGTGTAATAAAAAAGTATTCAAAATATTTTTAGTTTAAAGAAGATGTATGTTGTTTTAGAGAAAAAGATTGAAAGAAAATAAAAGGAAAGAAGTCCAAAACACGCGGTACAAAGTTTTTTCAAATTTATTTTTAAAACCGAACAACTCTAATACATTTGAGTTTACCAGCTCCAAATGCTCGTTAGTGTTTTTTACCGACATCAATTTCATTAACTAATTCTCAACTTGTAATCATCTACTTACCTTTATCTGATGAAAGCAATGAAGAAATTGCAATAAAAAATGCTGTTTATTTTTATATTTTTTTGCGTGATCATGCCGACGAAACTCCCGCAGATGAACAGTCTAGTTTAAACGTTATATTAAATGTATTATCACACTGACATTGTTTTCAACCAGTTGCAATGCAGATTGAAATCATTGTTTCATCGTTGGATACAGGGAGCAAAGTTCCTTGTTTCGAAGTCAATTAAAGTACCATACTAACGAAATGTTATTCAATCAATAACGACACTTTGAAATTATTTACTTGGTACAGTCAGTAAGGTCCTTTTTTTCATCGGCATGAAACCAATATCTGAAATCTGCCAGATTTGATTGCAGCAAGCGAGCGTTTTGCCGGCATGAAACCAATATCTGAAATCTTCCAGATTTGATTGCAGCAAGCGAGCGCTTTGCTGGCATGAAACCAATATCTGAAATCTGACAGATTTGATTGCAGCAAGCGAGCTTTTCGCCGGCAAATTACAATATCTGAAATCTGCCAGATTTGATTGCATCAAACGAGCGTTTTGCCGGCTTAAAACCAATATCTGAAATCTGCCAGATTTGATAGCAGCAAGCGAGCGTTTCGTCGGCATGATACCACCAAACAGGAAAATATAAAAGACCAGCTTAACTTAAAAAATCTCAGATTACACTTCCTAGCCATTGATCAAACTTTATACCGCATGTGTGCAAGAGAAAATAGAAATCTCACCGAACAAAAACAATAAAAGAAAGGTATAAGGGATAGAAGATGGAAAATACGAAAATAAACTGAAGACAGAAGTGAAGGAACTGATAAAAAAAGATGCTGTATCATGCAGTAGATATATTTCTGTGCTCGTGAGACAGGGGGCCCCCCTAACTAATAAATAAATCCAGGGGGCGCCACAGTCTGTCCCTCGGCACTCACCCGCATTCCTTGAAATCGCGAGAGGGCTCTCAGGGGTCTCAGAGCACGGAGGGTTCGCATAGTCTTGAAGGCTTGTATGTTTCCTCCCCCGACTTCTGAAGCTAATAGATTGATCACAGACACCTATAAGGTTAAGTTCACATTGAAGAAATGGATAAATACTACCAGGGGATGGGGGAACTACTTTGACCTGTAAAAGCAGCTTTACTCGGGAAGCTTCAATGAGAGTGCGGTGGAAATAATTTGGTGTAGTTAATCAAACAGTCACGGAGTTGTTCACAAAAGTTCTAATGGCTATAGGAAATGTAATTATTGAAAGGTTTAACTTTGGGTTAAAAAGCAGCAATGGACTAAATTTTGTAGTTTCTGAAGTTTTAAGAGTTATTTTTGTAGTTTCGGTACCCATGCCAAATTTAGGCAGAAGCACAAGCTCAATTTTGTTCAGCAAGCAGTGGCTTCTGAGCATCAATTAAATCAAATTATACTTATATCTAAAATGCATTTATAGCTAATAAGAATTTGTGGTTGGAAATGTACCAAGCAAATAAAACAGAGCTTGCGCAGCTCAAAAACCCTTCAAAAGTAAAAACTGCTTAAGTACCAACGGTTGCTTAGATCTTACAGCGCTGTAACATATATGATTGTGTCAGAAACTCTGACTAATAGAGCAAATACTCAAAAAAAAGAGTCAACAAGATTTAAAATCATTTTATACATTAAATTCGAAATTAATAACATAAAAGCTATTTTAACTTAAAAAAAATTGCAAAAAGAAAAAAAAAAGGTTCTGTAATAAATTTTTTGTAAATATATACAAAAACTGTTTAATAAAATTAATAAACAGTTGTAAAATTGAAAAGAATCGCAATAAAGTGATTATTTTGCTAAATAAACAACAATACACATGGTTACGCACTGGACCGAAACTACAGATTTTTTTCCTTCCTGAAGTAGTGTAAAAGTGATTATTTCCACCGCAGTTGTTTATAGGTTAAGTTAATAGGTATTTATTACTGTTAATCCTAAGGAGGAAAACGTTATTATAGTTTAAGCACAAAAGAAAGAAAAGAAAAAGGCTATTTGTGTTGGCAGAACAATTCTTCACCTGTTTAAAAAATACTTTTAATAAACATACTTACACAGGTCATTTTTCTTGATGTTAAAAGGGGAAATATAGGGACAATGGGTGCATGTATAATAGCATTGAACTTCCTATTTGATAGTTATAAAGTGTTAGTTTTCAATGAAGCAATTTGTAACAGAAGAAATCCCTACAAGGATTTTTAAGGAACTATCTAAAAGGCATCTATTAATTCTATAATTTGGACAAGGTTTGGTTTTGTGCAAGTATTGTCTCCTGAAACTCCAAAGAACAAAAATTGAAACTATCGCTTGTAATTACATCTCAAAAAATATCACCTTTTTTATCCGCAGTAATTTAATGCATGAATATTTTTAGAGCTTGAACACATGTACTTGTTTTAATTCAATTATTATTATTTATTATTTTAATACAGTTGATCAGTTTTGAGAATTGCTGAGAAAAAAAATTTACTCCATTAAAAAAAAAAAAAAATTCTTACTTAATTTTTTATGTTATTTTATAAATTAACTAAACATGTAATGAGTTTTTAATAGTTAAAATAATTATTAATAACTTTTAACTTCAGCAATGTAATTCGCATTAAATCATAAAGCAAAGTAGATGATGAATTGACTTGCTGAACAAAAATTTTTCCTTTGCAGTTAAAATATATATATATATATATATATATATATATATATATATATATATATATATATATATATATATATATATATATATATATATATATATATACATATTAAAAAAATTGCCTTTGATACAAGGTTTAAGGTTAATTTAAATCTTAACAAAATTTTAAATTATAAATAGACAATAATCTGATAATATTTTTCTTTAAACTAGGGTTTAAAAACAGGAAAAAACCTCCATAAAGTAACATTTCCATTAGAAAAAAAAATATGAAATTATTAACGAAATAAATAAACTTTTGAAAAAAAATTGCATATTTTTTTCACTTTCTTAATGAATGATGGAATTTTCATGTATAAAAAATATTGCTCTTTTTCCTTCAATTAAAACATGTACATGGCGAAGACTTTAAAAAAAAAAAAAGCAAAATTGAAAATCCTTCACTACTCGAAAATCCGCGTTCTTCAATTTAAGTTACGACTTGAAATTTCAAATTATGTAAATCTTATGCGGAAAACTTATTTTAAAGCACATTTCTCAAATAAGCATCAGGAGACGTTTTGTTGCAAAAAGACAAAATACCATGCGCGCTATTCTACCTAATTACTCAATATCTGTTTCTAACAATGGTTGGTAAGTTTCGAATTCTTTGGCGATCAAAGGAATTCGAACACAGTTCTTTTTTGTGAGAAAACTGCTCTCCTATCTACCCATTCCATCCAAGATGCTGTAAAAAGAGGGATTGACAAATACTACATTGACAGACGATCACAACAGCAAACAAAACATCGCCAAACATCGATCGCAGCCGTGTTTGAGAGCACAAGTAACTGTTAAAGAAATGTTTTTAAAATTGATTATTCACGATTAATTCACTGCACCAGTCATTAAATGTTATTTCAATCAAGTATTAACCTCTTCGGACCAATTTAGAAGTTGTTAAAATATGGATATGTTACACTGTTAAAACTACAAGTTGCACAAGGCACCCTTAAGGGTGTAACGTTGTAGCTCCAGCGTCACCCTTGAGAGGTGACACTTGGCTCCCTATACTATACCTAAATGCATCTTAACTTGACACCGAACGTCACTACGGGCGGAGCCAATAAGAGCTCATAAGCAGTCAGCGATCTCCTCTAATTCGCCAAGTAGGCTGTGACATTTTATCTAGCTCGTTTTTCATAGGCTAATGTCACGCTGACGTCATGATTTTGTTGTCAAGAAAGGATGCAGTGAAGTATACCTCTGAAGGTGCTATTAGGCTCCATGTGGCACCCTATGGGTGTCTTATGGAACCTCAAGTGTGACCCATGGCACCCGAAGGAGCACCTTCGAGAGTGCCATAGGAAATCAAGTGTCACACCTCAGGGGGTGCCGCTGGTGCTACAACGTGTTACCCTTAAATGTGATTTGTGCAACCTGTAGTTTTAACAGCGTACAGATACAATAAATTCCAAAAACGTTTGCTACTACTTTTCAGTTAAAATTAAAAACAATAATAAGAATAAATACTGGGTGATTATTGAACTATGCAATGTTTTTTTTTCAATAGCAAATGAATATAAAAGTTTTAAAAAAATAAAACCTACATAACATAAGATGTACTTGAATATTATGAGCGGGAAATATGACAATATTTAATACGATTTACTGCACCTTTGTGAGAATACCAGTAGGAAAGACTGGAACTAAAACCCTTTTGCAGCCAAATCAGAACGACAAATCAAGTTCAGTTTCAATTACGTTATTAATTATCTGCCCAAAAAATATTTCTAGCCGAGAATTAATATTTTAGCAATGATATCTAACATCAAAATAAAATTAAACAGTAGTAGAGTATCGATTTCAGTAATTATATTCTTCAAAAACGACTTTTTTTAAAAAACTTTTTTGTTTTGTTTTTCAGTTTATAATGGCAAAAACTCGGTGAAAGTATTTTTTGCTGTAGTAAATCTGAAAATTTATGTTAAAATGCATACATATTTTCAATAGCTCTTCATTTGTAAGGGCATTTGAATATATATATTTTCCTCTTAAAATAATATACTCTTATGTGTTTTCTCTTAAAAATTGCTTAGTTTTTGTAATGCTTCGGAGCCTCAGATCTGTGAACTAACATGTTTAGGTTAGCTTGAGCGTTTTCTGAACTCGGTTTTGGTGTAAAAAATAGGGAATTTTTATCAAAACAAGTTAGTAATAACTTAAATAATGAACACATGCCTTGACAAAGTGCTACTTAACTAAATTACAAGAAGACCTCAGCCGAAGCCAATTAACTTCTTATTTGCTTTTTTCGTGTGCATGAACTCTAAGTGTTTAAGAGTGTTTTGTCTTTGCTCCGAAACTGTACAGTTATATTACACTTTTATTCTACTAAACTTGTAAGCTCTTACTTCTGACATTAAAGATAGTTCTTGATATATTAATATTCACAATACATAAAAACGATATTCTTTGTGTATATTCTTACTGCATGTTATATTTTATGCAATAATACCTTTCTTTCAAAACTATGTAGCATATTTAAGAATTTTATGTTTGATTTCATAGTTGAAAACAATTTTCAGTTAGTTGTATTATTATTATTTTTTTAATTTAAATCCATCACTTCATTACCCAAAATCTCAAAAAAAAGGATTTTGAAATAATAATTTTGAAGTAATTATTTACAAAACTGACTTCACTGATGGCACCCTTATAATAAAGTCATACATTTTAAAAGAAACTAAAACATTCTGTTAATGTGTTGACCGCGCTGGACACATGTGTATCAAAACAACAACAGAACAGAGGGATAGACAACAACAAAAGCTTCAAAACATGCATAATAAATCCACGACACTTAGACCCTAAGACTTCACTGACACAGACAGCATGAGTATTCATGCATTATACAACTACATGCAACGGATTGCATTCAGAGATAATTCAGATAATATCGAAACTACTTCACCACAGAAAGAGTTAGAGATTGGGGAAGCATAGAATGACAAGTAAAAAAAGACATCTAGAAATTTATTTGTTGTCTGCTTAAATTTCATAAGTCATCCAGAAGCACACACATTGTTGCTTGAAATAACAACTTGTTAAAAAGTGGAAGAAGCTCCCTTTTTCTTGATGATCATGAGACATTGACCTGAATTTTGAGACTTAATTTTGATTATGAGACACTAACCACACTGTTGTTTGAAATAACAAATTGTTAAAAAGTGGACAAAGCTCTTTTTTTCTTGATGATCATGAGACATTAACCTTAGTTTTGACACTTAATTTTGATTATGAGACATTAACCACACATTGTTGCTTGAAATAACAAACTGTTAAGAAGTGGAAGATGCTCCTTTTTTCTTGATGCTCATGAGCCATTAACCTTAATTTTGGTCACAGTAAGAATATACAGTAAGAATATGGAATTATGAAACAAGAAACTAATTCATTGGAAAATTATGTATTAGACAAGATTTTAACCTTCTTTTTTATTTCTACCCGTATGATTCAAATAAAAGTAGCGTTTTGAACGTTCTGGTAAAAGGTAAATACATAATCAGGGTATTTTCAAATTTGTTTTTTAAAAACACAATACTGTATTTTTGATGGAGAAAGATTTAATACCTAGTTTCGATAGGAGCTTATACACAACTCGCTCAAGGGAAGAAATAAGAAAAAAAAGAGAAATTCGAAATGTCAGGACAGCGAACTACTTTCTTAGCGACTTGAAGATCCTGTAATTGCGTCATTAATTCTTACAACACTAATTGAAGACTTTTTCAGGTAATATATTTTTAGTAGTGTAACAATAAATATTTTTAGAGTTAGAATTATTAAAGAGAGAAAATTCATTTAGATAATTTAGTAAAATAAATTTAAATTTTAGCCCTTACGTTTTTTGAGTTGGGGGGTTTGGAGAGAATATGCGCCGGGCATTTAAAATATATGTTTTCTTTATCCTGTAATATTCAGTCCATGAAATTGTCAGCCATGGAGATTTAGCAGTTAAGAAACACGATGAGAAACCTATAGCCTCAGAAAGCAACAATAAAAAATTTCCTTTTATTATTTCCCGTATGGAATTGTTAGGGAAGGGGAAGAGAGAGGGAAAGGATGTTAGGGAATAGTAGGGGGGGGACTTAAAATTGTAACCAATCAAATAAATACAATTTTTTGACTTAGTGTATGTCCCGAGACTAAAAATCAGCCACTATTGGCTAACGTCTTGATGAGTTTGAAACTTATATAAGTTCTTTCGACTAGATTATGACTTTTCGTTAACGAATCAACGACTTTACTAGATATAACAAGCAGTTAAGATTGGAAGAAAATCACGCGTACTTGAGGACCTGGAACTTAAGAAGTGTGAACTATGGCTGGTCTTTCTTTTTGTCCTGCTAATGTGTACTTGTAGAATCTTAAAAGGGGTTAATAATTTAGCAAAAATGCACTAATTTCTGGTTTATTACCGACAGCAAATGTTTCTCTGAATTTTAAATGAGCCAAAAAGAAGCTACTGTGAATGTGATGGCATGTTAATTAAAAATGGGCGGAATGTGCTCAAAAAACCGACAGTTCCTTCCCCGTGTTTGGCTGGGAAAAAAACCACAGTAACAGAAAAGCAATTGAGAAAAAAAAAAATAATATAAAAATATAATAATATCAGGTTATGACAAATAGTCTAATGGTTTTGGGGAAGGTTAATCACCCAGCAAATCCTCGACCGCGATTAACGTTGCTTTAAGCTGTACAACTCTCGGTTGGACACCTGAACTGTAGATGGAAGCGTTCTTGTTGGTTGAAGAACACTTCGACTGGTGGTTTGGCTGTCTGACCGAGAGTCGAATCTTCTGGTGAATGCCAGAATGAGATTCTTCAACTCTTGGTTGAATACCTGAACCGCAGATTGAAGCGTTCTTATTGATTGAAGAACACTTCAACTGGTGGTTTGGCTGTCTGACCGAGGGTCGAATCTTCTGGTGAACGCCAGAGCTAGATTCTTCAACTCTCGGTTGAACACCTGGACCGCAGATTGAAACGTTCTTATTGGTTGAAGAACACTTCGATTGGTGGTTTGGCTGTCGGACCGAGGGTAGAATCTTCTGGTGAATGCCAGAATGAGATTCTTCAACTCTTGGTTGAATACCTTAACCGCAGATTGAAGCGTTCTTATTGATTGAAGAACACTTCGACTGGTGATTTGGCTGGCTGACCGAGGGTCGAATTTCAGAGTTCTTCGAAATTGAGTACTTTAACTTGCGCTCTCAAGACAGTGGCAGCATAGAAGGCGAGGGGAGGACAATCACAGACTGCAGAGTAACGATCACCGTGGATTGAGGAAAATAGGATTCACTATCAGCAGCAACCAACCAGCCAATCAGATCATTTACTTACTCTCATCCCCTCCAGGCGGGAAAGGGCCCTAAGAGGGCGCAGGGCCCTGAGAGTTCTCATGGTTTTAAAGGCGGGGATGTTGCCGTAGCCCATTAATCCCACCGAGAGGTTAAATATGGAAACCTAAACCAAAGTTTGTCGAAGGAAGGCAGGAAGGAATATGATGTGGAAGAAGCAGCCGGAAAACAAGAAAAGGACAGGGTTAGTTCATATAGTAACAGATAAGATTAAAAAGATTTATAACAGACATCCGTGCGACATTAGTAATCTCACAATATGTATTATACATTTAAGGAACTAAATAGAATCCGTGCATTTGAATTTTAATGTTCTACAGGCTACCAGAATTATGAACAGTAACAGCTTTAATGAGTGACACATACAAAAGTTCAAAATATAAATTACTTATAAGAGCTCTTATAAGATGATAAAACTGTTTTTTTACTCACAATTAATGTGCTATTGTAATTTCTGCAATAAAAAATTATCATTATGTTTACGATTTCACGAAGTAATTTTATAATCAGGTATTATTATAATTTTTCTTAACAAGACAGATTAAACCTTCCTTAACAAATAGAAGTTTTGATAGAAGCAAGCTAAGCTTAAGTTTAAATTTTCTATGGTAATATACATTGTTTGAAAATTTAGAGCAAGAGATTAAAAAAATAAAAAGTTTGTGAGGGATTTGCAAATGATTTGAAGACTGATTAGTAAAAGACGAAATACAGAAGAGTTTGAATGGGATTAAAATAAAACCAATTTTTTTTTTCGGAATTCTTATAAAAGTAATTTAAGAATATTAGGAAAGTATATCGTATTAATTCACAAAACTTTTTAATACAGCTTGTACACTAGTGGGTCGTAAAATCTTGTAAAATCATTTTTTAAAGAACAAAAATCTTTTCGACATTATGGGGAAAAATTGAGCACTGAAATGTTTTGTGCATGAAGACGTTGTGTATAGTTTAAGACGAAGAAAAATATTATGAAAAGATTCTATTTTTACTGCAAAGTAAAATAACTACTAAATTAATCTCAATTTAGGATTGTATTATAACCCTCTTTTTCCATGTACGGCCTGATAAAGGAAACGCAAATAAATCAATGTTGTCAAACAAATTGCTCAAAAAATATGCTTTTAAAACTCAATGTTATACAAAAATATTTTGACAATTAGCATAAATAGAAATATCTGTTCTGAAAAAAGATTTTTTGTCGGAAATGAATTTTAGGAAATCAACAAGTACATTTAATACATTGCTTATATCAAGTACTTCATTAATAAATTTCAAAAATGCTTCGAAATGAATTATCTTCCATATTTAAGCTCTATACAGATAAATGTTTTCAAACAATTTACTGAAATGAAGCTACAAATTATCCTTTGATATTGTATGGATCAAAAAATTGCTTTTTCATTTATTCTTTTTAAACTATCAAATTTTGTGTCCTGCGATATTTGAAGAGAATCATATAACTTCCATCTTGTACTTTCACACAAGCATCATCTTCTAGTGCGCTGGTGGTATAGTTTAAAATGAAAGAAATATTAATTTTAAAGAACTAAATTAGATTAAAAGTTTTTTATTTTTAAGTGTTTCACAGAACGAAACGCTTATTACTTTCACATTGACCAGTAATTTTTAGAAAACACAGTTCAATGTAAAAAAGGATATCTGAATCCAGGAAAATGTGGAAGAAATTGTATGTTTTAGAACAAAGTTTTATACAACCATACGAACTGTAAAAAGAAACGTTTCCTGCTTATTTGAGTTCATATTTTTTTCTCTCTTATCTTTGGCTTTCGTTTTTTTCCACATAAAAGTTCAATTCTTGTCAAATGTAAGTAATGTATTTACGTCCAATAATTGAAAATAAATAAATAATATTAATTTTAAATAAAAATATTCTTAGTTTCAAAAGGAAAACATAATTTTAAAAAGTCCGTGCGATATTAATGCACAGAAGATTTAATGCGTTCAAATGATAACTAAACGAGTGAATTTACAAAAAGGAAAAAGAGAAAATGTTAACCTTACCAGGACAATGACAAAATCTAGCCAGCACCATGCGTTTTGAAAATACTTTCGAAAACCAAGAGCTAGCCATTTTATCAACATTTCAAAGAAAAACAGGACGGTAAAAACTTTGTCCATGTATGTAAGAATACTTTTCAACATGGGCCTGTACTTTAGGTTCACATCTTCTGCTGCCTAAATTAAAAGTAAAAAAAGTTGAATTAATACACAGAGAGAATAAATACTCCAATGTAATAAGTATCGTAGTTTAAAAGGGTAAAAATATAAAAAGTTCAAAATAAAGTCTTACCAATGCCAAGCTGCTAACCATAATCATAGTTATGATTATCGTTTCAAAATACTTGTCTTCAATCAAAATGAATGTCTTTGCCCTCAGCTCCTTCCAGTTGGCCCAAAATTCTGGATTGTAGTCTTCCGCGCAGCAGGCAATTTTCTTGTAGCATATATCCGGACAGCAGTCGGCCGGATACTCCGAAATGATAACATCGGCCGTCGCTGTTCCGTCGTCTAGTTTATCAGTGTCGACACCCCCTTCAGTTTGAGGATTAATATCTGTACTAGCCATTACGTCTGAAAACATAGTTTTCTTTCAGGATAAGGCCCAAAAGGAATTAAAAAAACCATACTTCAAAAATAATGCTAAACAAAGTAATAGTTTTTTACAGTCTTGCCGTAGCATTTTGCTCCTATTAGCAAGTGCTTTTATTAAGTTATTTCTTAAAAGCCAATCGCTACTCGTTTAACTATTTTCATTATTACACTATCGTGCGGCTTCTTGTTCATACTTTATACTAGAGATGCACCGATAAGCAAATTGACCGAATGCCAATTACCCAGGTAGCACAAAAAACGTTTAAACGTTTTTAATCCGTTGTCACAATGTTAATAACCATTTTACAACCTTTAAAACCCGAAGTGTGCTACTTGGGAACCTATTAATCGGCTGTTGATTTTCGGCCGATAAATATCAATGAATATTACTTTTAATGCTACCACTTTCTCCATCACTTTTTTCTTCCTTTCACAATTTTAATTTTGGAAATAGTTTCCAATTTATTTCTGAGAGACGATTTACGTTTCTCTATTTTTCCTAATTTTCTCAAAATTTCACTGAGCCAATTTCAACAATATTGGTGATAAAGTTACATTATGTCAACTAAACATGAAAATTAAAAAAAAAGAGGCAAGAGGCTGTAGTGAATACATGTTATAGTAATGCCTTCAAAAATTACAGATATTTACTTACAAATTTATTTATCTTATATTATTTTTAATATACTGTTTAGTTTATCGTTTAAATTTGAGATAAGCCTAAGAAAATATTTAGAATGTATTTTTCTACCGATCAATCGGCCGAATTTCTCAAATAATGTCCGATTAATTAGTACTGCAGATTAATCGGTGCATTCCTACTTCATGCTGAAAACATTTTAAAAAGGTTCGATTTCTTTTTTAAAAGTCACTTAAACAAGGGTAGTAACTAAGTAACTAATCCTCTTACCATCTCCCAAATCTTCCTTGCTCGCATCTTTCTTCTCCTCATCCTCGTCGTACTGAGATGAGCGGCTGTTCTCCTTGGACGGTTTTTCAATGATCACACTTTTGTCCTTAAAGCCGTTGTAAGATTTATTGCTCAAGTTGTCTTCGTCCTTCTGGGGGTGGACTTTGTTACCAAAAATCTCCTTCTCCTGCAAAAACAACTTCTGTTAATCGGTTAGATGAAAGCACAATGGTTTTATACAAGATAACATACAAATACAAATGTAAAAAGAACAAACAGTTTTAATGGGTAATACATTTTTTATATGCAGGTCTTTCGACATAACATTTCATCACATAGTTCAGTTCTAAGTCGCTTTGTTGATTTAACGTTAGTCTAAGTACTTTTAAAAGGTTATACTATAATTATGTAATGATGTAATGCATATTTTTTGAATACATATTTTCATTTTTAATATTTAAAAAAATCTATGCTCACGTAATACACATTTTTAAAATTGCAGCCACATTAAAAAAGAAAAATTATATATAGCTAAAATTTAATTAAATTTTAGAAAACTGAATTAACAGTACGCAGTAGTTTTAAATAACTTTTTATGAATATAAAATAACTATTATAAGTATTATGAAATAACTTTTAAAGTTTCGAATGTTCATTTAAAACTGCTTTTAAATAAATAAAATACACTAGCCATTTAAAACCCTTTACATTTCTGACTGTATCTCCATTACACACTCAAGTGTTACGAACTAGAGAAAGAGTGATAGGTTAAAAAAAAAATGCTCTTTTAAGATATTTTTTATGAGCGTAGTTTAAGACACTTTGTTGTGTTTCTAGATTTTGTTGTGTTGAAAACTTTACCAGTTACTTTATCAAAATCTTTACTTTGGAAATTAAGTTCATTTGGATAAAAATTGGGGTAGAAATGAAGCAAAGCTGTTAAAGCAAGTATGCTATTAAGTTTCCATTGCTAAACTTTTTTTTGCAGTATTTCTTACGAATGATCAAGAGGATCAATTGAATTTTAAGACGGATAAGTTTAGAGCAAGTAACTCATTCATCAATTAAAAATCAATTTTTACCTAGCTATTTTTCAAAGTCAATTACTTTCTGAACATGCATTAAGTTAAAATAATTACTGCATCTTCACCGTATAATTTCCTGACTGTAATAGTTATTAATTCTAAGAAATTACACATTAACAACAGAAATTACAATTTCATTCAATTTCTGTATACACTTTTTGAATAAATATTTTAATTTTTAATATTAAAAAAAAATCCATGCTCACGTAATACACATTTTTAAAATTGCAGAAACATTAAAAAAGAAAAATTATATATAGTTAAAATTTAATTAAATTTTAGAAAACTGAATTAACCGTACGCAGTAGTTTTAAATAACTTTTTATAAATATAAAATAATTATTATTAGTATTATGAAATAACTTTTAAAAGTTTTGAATGTTCATTTAGAACTGCTTTTGAATAAATAACATATACTAGCCATTTAAAACCCTTCGCACGAAATAATACTTTACAAATTATTTTATAGCGAGTTAGTTTAAAGCGGAAGATCTATGAATTGTTTCGTTACTTCCCATTCATATAGAGGAAAAAAATGTTAAAAGTTTTTATTATTACAGCCATTTAGAAATATGTAACATATACATCCCATATCAATACAGATTATTTAGGAAGTAGCACTGTTTTTTCTAATTTTTTGTAAAAATGTACTTCAAAAAACAGATACAGGGATTGCACTTTAATTGAATCACAAAACTACATTAAGGAAATATATGTTTGGAAATGAATTCTAAAATTTTAAAACAACTAAGAAACAATTCCAGCCTTAATATACTTTTCAGTTGTACGAAACACCAAAATCTCCAAGTTATATTTTCATGAAAGAGAATACAAATCACTTTTTAACTAAAAATACACATATCATAGGTCAACTAACAGTTTGTACAAATAACTGGGTCTTGCATAGAACTTTCGGCCATAGAAAATGTAATAGTACTTACCATTTCTTTGTTGTCTTTTGGTTGAACTTTGTCACTCATTCGAACAGAATTTACTACGGAATTATTTTTATTTTTCATTTTAAACGCCTTGCCATCCTCTGTAAATATATGAAAGTCAAGGTCAAAATATAGAATAGTTTGCATATATTACGCTACACAAAGTGAATAAATAAAAGTGTAGTAATATTTTAAATAAAATTGCGTTTTGCAGCGTTGTGATTTTTTCCATTTTGAAAGATACACGAGAAGTTGTAAATTACTTCTATCAACAATACTTCTGTTAAACTTAAGAACGTTAGGACATAATGACTACAGATATTTGAAATTCATTTTCATGTGAAAAATATAGCGAGTCTGAAAATTCATACAGCAAAACTTGGATTTAAGTTTCTTTTCAAGCATTTCTTATCAGATTTGGTATACATGTTGATTTTTTATTATTTACGTTTAATAAAACAAGTATGATGAATGTTCAAAATGACATCATTAATTAATATTTTCATTGTATATACACTAGGTGGCCAAAAGTATCCGGACACTTTCAAAAATTCACATTTTTACATATAGCTCGAGAAATAAGGGATCAATTGTTCCTTAACTTTAGTCATACAAAATATAGGCTTCACCGAACATTTCTAAGTTGAAATTAAATTACCCTTGCATTTGGGGGATGACAAGAAAGGGGGTTGAAAGAAAAACCGCTTTTTGACCATAACTCTTCGAAAATAGCTCGGAATAAGCTATAAATTTCAGTAATTAATTAGCATACTATGTATAATTACTGTACAAATATTTATGAACGTACCATTCTTACTTCCGAAGATATGAAATATTTTTCAAAAAACGGCAATTTTATTTGAAGGGTTTTTGCTAAGAACACGCAGAGTTTTTGATCAAACCTCATCAAAACTTCAGGAAAGATGACAAAATACAACAAAAAGAACATACTAAAACGGTAAATAAAAATATTAAAAATACGATGAGATATGAATGTTAAAAGGAAATAATTTTCACGGCGCATGCGCGAACGACAGAAATTTATAACTACAAAAATATTGTACCCTGATTTATACTGCATCTTATAAAAAAAGTTCCAGTTGAATATCATGAAAATTGAAAAAGATATCAGCGATCTAGTGAGCTGTAATTCGTTCATTCGCAGACAATACATAAATGGCGAGGGGTTGTCCACAAATAGTGTGGTGACAATCGAGCATTTTTTTCAATGTTAAATTGTATACAGTTTGAAAATTTATATTCTGCATAGAAGTCACATTTCGCCTTTTCGGCCAAAAAGACCTTTTACGTAGGTGGCCAAAAGTTATCCGGACACCCCTGAAACGTTGGTTTTGAACGATGACGCAATAACCTTTAATTTAAAAATAGCTCTTTGTGGACAGACCCTCACTGTTTACGTATTGTCTGCGAATGAATGAAATTCAGCTCACTAGATCGCTGATATCTTTTTCAATTTTCATGATATTCAACTGGAACTTTTTTTATAAGATGCAGTATAAATCAGGGTACAATATTTTTGTAGTTATAAATTTCTGTCGTTCGCGCATGCGCCGTGAAAAATTATTTCCTTTTAACGTTCATATCTCATCGTATTTTTAATATTTTTATTTACCGTTTTAGTATGTTCTTTCTGTTGTATTTTGTCATCTTTCCTGAAGTTTTGATAAGGTTTGATCAAAAACTCTGCGTGTTCTGACGAAAACCCTTCAAATAAAATTGCCGTTTTTTAAAAAGTGTTTCATATCTTCGGAAGTAAGAGTGGTACGTTCATAAAAATTTGTACAGTAATTATAGATAGTATGCTAATTAATTACTGAAATTTATAGCTTATTCCGAGCAATTTTCGAAGAGTTATGGTCAAAAAGCGGTTTTTCTTTCAACCCCCTTTCTTGTCATCCCCCAAATGCAAGGGTAATTTAATTTCAACTTAGAAATGTTCGGTGAAGCTATATTTTGTATGACTAAAGTTAAGGAACAATTGATCCCTTATTCCTCGAGCTATATGTAAAAATGTGAATTTTTGAAAGTGTCCGGATACTTTTGGCCACCTAGTGTATAATTGTAACATGTATTTCATTTATTAAACTTTAAAAATTTCAGAATATTAAATACGCTAAAATATTTCAATATTATTTCTCTTTTTTTATTTTCTTGAAGACACTTATGGATTTTACAAAACAAAACGGCTGACAAGGGGAATAATTTGTAGCTATTTTCATTTCAAACTATAAGAGTCACTAAAGGTAACCAAACCATACGGTTTGCACCAGTCGTTCCCAAACTTTTTTACGTCGCTACCCCTTTCTTGCCAGTTAAACAAAAAGTGACTGCCTATACATATCCACCTCCTATATTGAGACACTATATGTATGCAAATAACGCACTGAACATACAATAGCTGTAGAAACCTAAAACTAATCTCGGTAATAATTTTTAACGTCTATTTTAGCCCTTTCAAAATTATCGCACTAAAGTATTAATTTTCCGGTAGGCCGTAAATACTCATAAAAAAGAAACTTAATGACAACTTTTAAAACAAAATATTCTGGAGTATACTCCTATTAATAAATTTAAGTGTAATCAACACCTGCGCAAAGTAAAATTTAAATGATGCTATTTATTTCCTAACGCTATAGTTTTATAATTGAATTATTATGCATTTTAAAAGTCAGAGATACTGTCTCAATCTCATAAGAAATGCTTCACGATCCCATTTGGGGTCGCGACCCACAGTTTGAGAGCCAGTGGTTTATACATAGAATTTTGAGAAAAAAGTAAATGTTGGGGATTGTCCAATACTTATTTGGTGGATGTGCATTGCGTCACTCCCGCGCTCTTCCCAGAAGCCTTTAGCGAAGTGCGGAGCTGTTCTATGTAGCCATGATTGATGTAATGTTGTAATGTGTTCATACAGTAATCTTCTAATATGTAACTATGTGAGGTGATGTGTTTACTAATAAATATGTGTCGTCTAACAACTGTAGTGATCCTGTAACAGTTTAATTTAAAATTAAAGCTTTAAGAAAAGAGTTTTACCTTGATAGCCAAGCTCGTATCCGTCCAGAGCGATCTCAAGTTCCGTTTTTTCTTTTGGGCTTTTCTTGTCTTTTGTTGGCACCTGTCCATCGACCATTAATGTGTTAGGCATATTCTGATCTTCCATATCACCACCTTCCATAGTTTGATCAGCGATTTGATTCTGTACTTTGGCTCGAAGACCCTAGTTAGAGAATAAATGCGTTTTAGTATAAAAAAATACATGCAATCATATATAGGTTCCGGCATTATGTCCTCCCATTTTCAAATAGCAGTAAATGGAGCAACACATATCAGGGAATTATTTTTTCCCATAAAAATAGTACCTTAATTGTTTATATCAATTTATGCGTATTTTTTTCTCAAATTTCAGTTTAAAAGTTAGATCTTCGTATATTGAAAAGTTCATTGTTTATAAAAATATTCCTAATTAAACCACTGAAAGTAACTTTAAGTTTTCATAACTAGTATAAATATTAATCAATTATTAAAAATAAAAACTAAAATTAATATTTTACTGATTTATTAGCATTATGATGAGTGCGATGAGTACAAATAATCCAATTAACCTACATATGCACTATTGTTGTTAATACGTCACACTGTGCTCTATGTTTTGACCTCAATAACAGAAATAGGTAGTCCAGATTTTTGTGACATCTCTTTTCATCAAAAACGTAACTGAAAAAAACCATGTTTTTGTACAAAATTGGAAAATCATCAATCACTTAGTATTTAGGATTAAAACATCCATCAGCTGGTTATATAATAAAAAATAATATAAGGAATCATAAGATGAAGATTATAAGTGTTTAAATTATAGTTTTTACACTGTTAGAACTGTGGGTTGTACCTTTTAGGGGAAG
>JAXGGA010016173.1:0-27267 GCA_038373865.1 Uloborus plumipes | reverse complement strand
TGGTAGAAATAAAAGTTTTATCATCAACATTATTTTTAATAGTATTTACCTTATGAATATAAATACTTTTATTACCATTGCTATTTTTAATTTTATTTTTCTTCTTTTTTAGTTTAGCTGTGCTCCCATTGGCAAACAGCTCGGGTATTTTAACTTTAGAATCAGCATTTGAAATAACACTTTCGTGTGTGGAATTTTCTTCGTCGGTAAATTCAGAACCGTTGTCTAATTTACAATCAGTATTTTTCTCTAAGTTCACATCAGAAAGTATAAGAGAATTTGTGCAAACATCGGTATTTACAGCAATATCATTAGTTTTCGGTTTTTTTAACGTAATCAAGATTTGATCAATTTTCGCATTTTGTTCATCAAATTTAGTTAACAATAAATTTTGTTCATTACAGTGTTTGTTAGAATCATTATTCAGCTGAAGCTGTAATGCATTGCATTTAAGTTCGAATAATCTAATCAATAAATTAATATCACCTGAGTTAAGTTTATTTAAATTATCTTTGTAATCTTCAATAGAAGTATTAACAAAATTTAGAAGATCGGAAAAATCCGAGTTTGAGTGAGAATCGTTTAAACTAGTTTCAAAATTAACAAGTTTGTCTACGTAATTTTCCATGAGATCAGAACAAGAAAAATGTTCGCTCACCTCAGTAGATGGCGTTACTCGTCCACTCCGGCGATCTATTGAAGATTCGTCCGAGGCAATGGATTTCGAGCGTAAAGGTTTATCCGAGAGAGAGAGGGGTTGAATGGGAAATATAGCGGAAGATTCCGCTTTTGCATTCCTTAAAGCATTCCTTTTACATATTTCCCTAACCTCCCTCATAGCCTTCTCTCTATCCTGTTCGTTGTTAAGAAACATGCATGGCGACGGGGAACGTAGCCGAGAATTTCGTTTGTGATTGCTCATGCTGGAGCGTTCGTCATATGCGTCCTACCAGTACGGTGGTTCAATCAAGAGTGATTCCACGTCCAGACATGATGTTTCGATAGTGAAGTAAAACTCTCGAATAATGACATCCTTTTGACATATTCAACTGAACAATGTATTTGAAATTAGCATCGTTCCACGTTGTTTGATAAGGCTCAAAACGCTTTTTGTTATTCTTCCCCTCAGCCTCATTGTTATCTTACCTATCACCCCTATTTTGGCAAGATCAGACCAGTGGTCGGAAGTAGCGCGCTACAAGTAGCGAAACTACTGTAGTAGCTACATTTTTTAGTAATTTGTAGTGTAGCGCACTACTTTTTTAAAAAAGTAGAGTAGTGAGTAGCGCGATACAAAAAAATAGTAGTTTGTAGCGATTTCTGGAAACTACTTTTAAATTAAAAAAAAAATGAAAAAAAAAATTTTTTAAGAGAACGAAGGAAAAAAAAAAACAAGGTTTAATCGACTCTGACTAATGCAAATCTTGTACGAGTATAGCAGCGGATGCAATGAGAAATAAGAACTAAAAAAAATATATATATGAGCTGATCTTAGATACCTTCTTTTGATGAAATACATTCTATCTGTTTGATGTCATTGGTTTATTTACCATCATAATATTTATATTCCTTCAAATAATTTTCATTTTCCTAAAAATTGAAGGTTGAATTCTTTCAACTTTTAAATCCTTTCTTGTGGCGAATATTCGTAAAAATTGTAAAAAAAAAAAAATCTGAAAAGGACAAATTTTAGCAAAATAATAATAATAATAATAATAATAATAATAATAATAATAATAAATAAATAAATTCAAAGACAATTTCTAGTTCTATTCCATATTCAAATGAGTTAATTCATTAATGTAAACCACTTTTAGAAATTTTTCGGTCAATCCTTAAACGATGTATGCGTTTTATTTATTTATTTTTTAAAAAGTAGCGAAGTAGCGACTACAATTCAAAAGTAGTTGTAGTCGCTACATTTAAAAAAAAGTAGTTGTAGTTGTAGTTAACTACATTTATAACATAGTAGTTGTAGTTGTAGTTCGCTACAAAATAAATGTAGTTTTTCCAACCACTGGATCAGACAAGACCTGACGCATGCGTAAATGCGCGGAAGGTTTTACCTAAGAAGATCAGACAGCATTTATAATTGTACTGCCTATTCAGAAACCTTTTATATCAGAAACATTTTAGTGTTTCTGACAAAAAAAGTACATCATATACGGTACTAAATAGCCACTTTCTTCTATTGTGTATGGAATCAACTCTACGAAGGAGTCTGGTGGATTTTCAAGCTGTACAAAATCATCGGTATCCATGTCATATGATCACGTGTTAAGTTTAAGGTTGCGCATCAATTTTGCTTGGATGGTCTTGGCAAAATAAAATTCCTAGTGCGATTTCGCATCGTTTTAAAGAGCCCTCCATCTCTTACTGAAATTTCCAAGCGGCAACGCCTATCCGTTTGTAGTGGTGCCGCTGTGGCGCGATCTTATATTTTACTCACAAAAATATAAACAACAACGTAAAAAAATGTAATTTGCAAAAATGAAGGACAGCTTTTTCTGGGGTTCAAGTACTGTCTGATTTTCTTAGGTAAAACCTTCCGCATATTTACGCATGCGTCAGATCTTCTCATTATTTTATCTTCATATTATTTGGCTCACTCATTTATTTTTCTCACACATTAATTACTTTATGTACTTGCTCATTCGTTTATTTTTCGTAAATAATTATTTTTTTCGTTTATTTACGAATTCATTTGATGAAAATTACTGTTAATCGTCGAATGGAAAAATTTTCATAACAAAAATATTTTGTTTTTCACTTTGCCCCATGATCTTTTGAGGTGAAAATTTTCCATTTTTTTTAAAGTTCAAAATAACTGCCAAAGATAAAAAAAATAATATTACAACGGAAGTTTTATTACAAAATACATTGTTCCTTCTTTATGTACAATAATTTTTAAAACAAAATTACCATTTGTCCCTTTTGAAGTAGGTAAGTAAACTTAACTATTTCACTTTGCTCCACATTCCCTTACTTTGTGTGTCATTTCTAGTTCCATGTGATTGCAGTGGTAAAGCTGGCTGGTATAATCAGCTACAACGTCATTGATTTCATGATTGATTCAATAAATTAAAAAATGAAATCAGAATGGCTTGTAATAAGAGAAGTTGTTGTATCGATCAGTCGGGAAAAAAAGAAGAAGAAAAAAAAAAGGAGCTTTCTTTCGAAACTTCATGAAAACTTTCGATGATGCCATTTTATAACAGAAAACACACTTCCTGCATCCTTAATTCTATTGAAGAAGCTTGCTTTAATACTCCAATTGATTATTCATATTAGGGATGGACCGGATAGTGATTTTGCCGGATACCGGATATCGGATATCCGGTGGCTCATCACACGCCGGATACCGGATATCCGGCATTACAATTACATTGCATGTTCGCTTATTTTTATGTAATGCAGCTTCAAAACAATAAATCAAAGTTGTTTCTCGCATAATTTCTTTAAGAACATGTTAAATACATTTAAATTAATTTTTAAAGCCTCTATTTTATTTATACAGGAGTAGCGCTACATATGAAATGAAACACTAGCATATTGTGATTTCTTTCTAAATTATGTATTTTTATCAAAATAGACGAAACTTTAAAAGATTGAATTAAATATTTCTGTATATACTCAAAGTTTAAACTTTTAATTATTCTAAGTTTAAATTTTTAAGCTTTTCTGTTTCAATATCATTTCAATAGGTTTCTACGTAAATGATACAGTTATTAAATATTTCACCAATATTTAAAAAAAAGAAAGAAACAAAGAAAGAAAAAAGGAAAAAAAAACTAAGCTCAGATAAACGTTTTTTTTTTTTCAAATTGATACATATTTTATTAGAATTTTATGGATTTAAACTTCATTAAAAAGTAACACATTTTCTTATTTTTAATTTTTCAATAATATAAAGCAAAATTTTGCTTTGAAATTCTTTTTTTTAAAGAATAATATGCATGTAATTTTTCTAACATACAAGTTAAAGAAGAAAATATTAAAACAGGACCAGTGTGTTAAATAATAATAATAATAATAAAGTTATACTCAAATAATCAGTTAAAAATTTTATATAATTCCAAAAAACAAAGGAACATGTTTTCTGAAGATTCAAATCAGCAGTTTAAATATACTTTTAAGAGGTATGCTAAAGTTGTTCACTTTTTAAAAAACAAATGAGTAAACTTTACTTAAATAATCAACTTGAAATTTTACTTTAGTTCCAAAAAATTAAGATACACATTCTTAAAAGTGGCAAATTATCATTTTAAATACATTAAGGGTCATGCTAAACATATTCACTTTTTTAAAAACAAATTAATAAACTAATTCTTAAACGATCACCTCGAAATTCAACTTCATTTTGAAAAAATAAAGATACATTCCGAGATGCAAATGTTATATTTATGGGTTATTCCAGCCAAAATGGTACAAATCATGTCTGAAATTGTCGAGTTAAGTTTATCAAATGAAGTAATTTTCGCCAACTAATCATTGTTTTAAAAATTATTCTCTGTTTATTTGTGCATAATAAAGTGTAAATGGCTTGTATATATGAGTCATTCATTAAGGGTTTTGAATAGTTCGACCACTTTGTGTAACAGAGGAGACAAATGAGGTTTGAAAAATATATTTCTAATCGTAAAGAAAAGTTAATTACGGAATAAGTATAAAATGAACTAAGCATCCTAAAACTAACTCTGTCTGCAATTTCAAGAAAAAATATTTTTTGCACTATTAATGCGACTGTAACAGAGTGGACATCCCACAGTGCAAATTAACTATCATCAGCAAATAATTTTAGGCTTATCTTAATTGCTGATTATATAATTCAATGTATCAAAGTAATCAAAGCAGATACATTACTTGTACTTATTAAAAAATATATCACATTGAATGCGATTGCTTATTTTATTTCTGAAAGGCTTGTAACAGAGTGGGCAGTTTGAAACATTAAAAAAATCTAGGAACAAAGATAAATAGGTGTTTTTCCAAGATTTTTTTGTTTACATACATAAAAATCAGCAGAAAGGGTGTCAGAAGCATTTTTTGTGCTGTGCATTGCAAATGATTTTGTTGTTGCATTTCAGCTTAATCTTAAATTGCATTTTAAGTCCTAGCAATTTGAAGCTGGGGCAGATCATTTTTTCCTTCTTTTGCCGAAGATTTTTTTTTTTTTTTTTTTTTGGGGGGGGGGGTCCTTTATAAATGGCTTATGCCTAAATAAGTAATACTTGGTTACACACAATTAGATGGAGAACAAATAAAAAAAATATAATTAATTGGTGGTAAACATTAAAATTAATTCCCAAAATTCTGAAGTATCGGGACTGATTTGTACCATTTTCGCTGAAATGACCGATATATTATCATTATTATTTAAAATTATTCTAAACATGTTCACTTTAAAAAATAAATCAATAAACTTATATCTAAATAATTAACTTAAAGTTTTACTTAAATTCTAAAAGACAAAATACACTTTCTAATGATGCAAATTAACATCTTAAATACAGTCAAGTCTCAATAGCTCATAGTCCCAAGGGACCGGCTAAAAACTTAGAGTTATTGATAGTTCGAGTTACAAGCAGTTCCTACCGTCTTTTCAAGAATTTGGGACCAAATGAAAACTTTGAAATGAAGGTATATTTGAGTTTATAAAGCTTTGAATTATCGAAACTCGATTGAATGTTATTGAGGGTCATGCTCAACATGTTCTCGAGGAGTTACGGAGCGGCGTGACAGACGTGAAAAGATTCTAATAGCAGAGAAATATCTTTTCTGAAAGGAAGGTATTACAAAAAGAAAGAACGAAACAAAGTGCAAAATTCAAAATTTCTTTACACACATTTAAACTCTTTCAAAAAAAAAAAAAAAGCATGGTTTTAAGTTGCGACGATTCATGGGGACAGATGTTTTCATTATCTAAAAGAAAACTTTCGTCAATGTTAGATAGGTTATTTAGTGTATGTTATTTTCAATTATAATAAAGCAATAATAGTGGCAAAGTAAAAAATATCTAATTACAACATCATTGGGTGTTAATAGATCGCAATTTTTGTTAGAAGCACAAAAACTAAAAATAAAAGAATTCAATAAATAAAATAATTTGAGAATTTATATTAAAAGCTACTGCGATTAATTTTTATGAACTAACGATATGATCGTAAGTTTTTTTCAAACTTTTGTCGCTCATTAATCCTTGAAGGTTTGTAGCCTTTTCTTTCTAAATATTTTAACTAAAATATTTTTGAAAAACTGAAGACAATCATATTTTATCTGCAATTGTGAAAAATCAAATATGCAGAATGCTTCCATGTCCAGTACACAGTCGGAGGAATAACACAATTTTTGTTTTAGAAGCAAAAATTGGTAAAAAGGAAAGATGAAAAGTAATTACATCATCTAAAAGGTTTATCAAACAATGAAATTTTTAACTAAGATTTTTATAAAAAGGAAAATATTTAATTAGGTCCTCCCATCATACCGGATAACCCTCGCATCAATTCCGGATATTCCCCACATCAATACCGGATACTTAGCCGGATATCCTGCAAAAATCTTCCGGATATCCGTATCCGGGGCGGTCAGCCGGATCGGATATCCGGAAGTACCGGATACTTAAAATATCAGCCGGATAGGCCGGATACCGGATAGTTACCGGATATCCGGTCCATCCCTAATTCATATGTACATTTTTTGGGAGTGGATGTATTTAAACTTTTCTGCTGTCTTCTTTTATTTAAACTCAGGATATCTGATTTTTACCACATAAAACTTTCCAATGCCTTTGAACCATGAAATACAATATTGATTTAGTCTGAAAAATATTCACCAAAATGTCTTAAATTCATTCCAAGAGTAACTTATCTAACGGATTCACTCTCTGATATAATTTGTCCAAAAGTATCACAATTATCCCACCACACGAACTCCTTCTGCTACAACTCAACCGCATAATATAATATTCATCAGCTTTGAAAAACTGAATACTTTTCAAATTCATTCCCCAAATAATGATAGAAATTCCCAAATAAGATAACATTTTTATCGCAGCGCCGCGATAAGCACTCTTGAAACCTACCCCCCCCCCCTAAAGGCCGGTTTTTCACTTTCTCATTTCATCTCACAAGCGAATAAGCTTCCTATTCACTAATCGAGATCTTGGAGAAAAAGAAGAAGAAGAAGAAAAAAAAAAAGATCAGAAATTGGAGCTTTGTTAAATGCTCCAGAGAAAGTTTTTGTAAATAGTTTGAATCGTCGAAAGCGTTCCTTCCATTTTCAGATAAGAACTATAATCCCCCTTTTCAAGGGAGCACAACTGAATGAAAGTGCAGTTATGAGTAAAATGCTACTATATTTTAGTTTATATTTATTTTTTCAGGAGTATCATTTTTACTTCCGAGTTTGCATGTATTCTTTCTGAAAGTAAGAGCAGAATGAAATTCTTCTGTTGAATCTCTCTATGTGAAGGATTTTTACACAGATGTACGGAAAACCTGTACTTTAATTGGAAATAAAAGTTTATTATGTTAACACTGTTTGGTGCAAATGTGATTTGAGGGAAGAGTAAGAGCACGTCAAGACGATTTTTTAAAAAATACATTGTAATTTTTTAGCAAAATTTCAAATTGCTTGACGTAGAATGTAGAATTAGGTTGCTTGCCTTAACTTGATGGGGAAAAAAAAAAACATAACATCTGTTGAATTTTCGATGGGGAAATTAAGATTTAAAGTCCATCATATTTTAAATGCCCGAGCAGAGGGAATTGGAGTTGAGAACATTTATGAGAACATTTAAAATTTGAACGACATGTATTGAAGGATATTTACATAGATTAAGCTTGCAGCCAACTTGGCTGAGCAAAAAAACTAAGACGTAAACATGAAGTCGAAGTAGAAAGAACAAACTAAGTACGGAATTCAAGTGAAACACGGACGATCGCAAGTCATCATTGCAATCGCAAATTCCCAAATTTGGATTTAAGTGAAACGTTACAATCGCTACGAGATGCGATTCTATCGTAATTCGACTTCCAGTAGCGATTGCAATTTTGGTCTGTTGCCATCGCCTCGAAACAATTGCAGTGGTGTTTCACTTGAATTCGGCCCTAAGTCCCTGCGAAGACATTATATAAAACGAATTAATCTGCGTAGTATAGCTATACCTAAATGCAACTTAACTTGGCACTGACGTCACTACGGGCGGAGCCAATAAGAGCTCACAAGCAGTCAGCGATCTCCTCTGTTATTCGCCAAGTAGTCTGTGACGTTTTATCTAGCTCGTTTTTCATAGGCTAACGTCACGCAAACGTCACGCTGTTTTTGTCAAGAAACGTTGCATTTTAGTATAGTTCCATTTCCCGATGATAGAACGGCGTCCAATCAAATGAAAAGAAAGTTCGTCACACTATGACGAAAGGCACGCACGTGTCTATGATCGGAAAATGCGTAACAAGCATAAAAATTAGCATTTTGCAAGAAGAATACGCGAACCAAAATTCAAATAAAATTTCAAAATATAGTTTGGAAAACCCAACAATATCTGCCTCACATTTGCTAATCCAAACACAAAAAAATTCCAAGTGCTTTACAGTGCAACGTAATATTGAAGAATCAATACTCTTTAGTTTTAATATTTAAGTATTTGAACAAGGGAGCTTGTATGGTGTAGAAAGTTTATAAGTTGATGAATATTGGCAATATTAGTTGGAGACATTGTCACAAAAGTTGTAAATAATTCTTATTTTAATGCTTTTATTTACCTAATTTGTATCTTGCAAACTCTGGAGTTTATTTAATTAAGTTTTACTCAAATTCACCTTAGTACGTAAAGCTTTTGCTTGCATGCTAAATTTGCCTGTTATGCACAGTTTAACATTACACCTTTTGTATTATTGACGAGAAACTTATGACATATTGCTTCGCTGGAATAATTTTTAGCAACTCACTTTTAGCGCCAAATTTGGAAAGATACCGCCAAGTGCCGCTAAGCCTACCGACAAGTTGAATATTACATTTAACCGTAGTATTTCAAACCATTCATTGATTTGGCGATGCTCCCGAAATTAACAAAATTCTGGAAGATCCAGAAGAAGATGTTTTGACTAAAGGAACAGAAGTAGCGACAACTTTCTGCCCTATTGTCCAGTGCCGCTTAGGGCTTTAGTTTCGAAAAAGCTGCCGAGATGAGGATTCAACTGTTGTCAAATGTTGATGATTTGATTTTTTTTCTGAGTTCGCTTCCGATAACAGAAAAACGCCAACACCAGTAGTTGAGCTCACTTACCTAACAGAATACGTAATTCGTTCAAGATGAAATGAACTCATTTTTCTTCCAGTTTTGAAACTTATAAACAAACGTGTACACTTATTCAAAGATTTAAATGTTTTGCTCATTTTTTCCCATTCTTTTCATTTACCATTCTAATCAACTACTTTTCTAAGGTGTCATGACATTACCTTCGAAATGAGTTAGATACAACAGTACGTGTACCTGATTCAGTGCCGTGATCCTTCTAAAAAAAACCTTATAACTTTTCAATGTGCCTTTGATTTCTGCTCAACTTACTTCCATTCCTAATCTCATTTCTACGAAAAAGATTTCTTTCCATTAATAGAAATTTCTCGGTGGAAAAAACTTCTGGAATGATCGCGCAAAATGATAGCTGATGAACAATACAGCTTTACTCAATTCTGTTGATGGTAAGAAAAATGGAAAAATGAATCTTCTTTCATTTTCAGGTATCCACTTTAATGGATTTCCTTTATTTTCCATCGAATCATAAAGTAACTCCATTTTTCCCATGGATCTGCTTAAATCGTTTTTTCGTTACCTTTTTTATGCACTCATCTAGGATCATTCCTTTAATGCTTCAATGCATTCGTTTCTTAGAATACTGTTACAGCATTCCATGTGAACAAGATTACCCTGCTAAGTTACGTGAAATACTTTTTCAAATAAACTACTCAATGAATTACTACTCTGTGAATTAAAGTAGATATTTGAAATTATTGCAAAATATAATTTCCAAATCATGATTAAAATTCTCTTAATCGTTTTCCACTTTCAGTGGACTTCTACTCCTTACCAGGAAATCACACAGTAAAGAGTAGAGTAGTAATGAAAAAAGTTTAATTAAGTATTAATCGAAAGAGCACAAAGAAAAAAGCCAAAATAAGTACAGGTAAGCCCGCTTAATGAAATAGCCATTTTGCCACGAAAATTCTAATAAGCGAGATATTTCATTATCTGGGATTAAAATAATGAATTACAACTGTTTGTTACAGTGAAAATGTATTTTTATAAACGGGATATTCTTTTAACCGATATTCCAATAAGCGGGTTCGACTGTATCAATCAAAGAGTACAATGAAAATGTTTTAAATAAGTATCAGTAGAATGAGCACAATGAAAAAGTGCAAATAAGTATCAACCGAAAGAGCAGTATGAAAAAAAAAATACAACGAAGTATCAATCGAAAGAGCACAATGAAACAAGTGTAAATAAGTATCAATTAAAAGAGCACTAAGAAGAAATCTAAAAAAGGAACAATTGAAGGAGCACATTGCAACAAGTGTAAATAAGCATCAATTGAAAGAGCACAATGAATAAAATCTAAATAAGTATCAACCGACAGAGCACAATGAAAAAAGCTTAAATAAGTATCAGTATTGAAAATCATGCAAATAAATATCAATTGAAAGAACACGGTAAAATATGTTTTTGGATGCATAAATTATTTACTCTGGTCTCTCTGTTATTGAAATATGAGGTATTGAGTAAAACTTTATTCAATCATTATAACAAAATTTTATTTGAGTTATTAAATTATATATAACGACGAGAAATAGAAACATTAGAAATACAAACTGATAAAACTTTGAAAAATATAATTATTCAAAGTCTCATGCAATTTTTTTTCCGATCCATCTTAAATGCATAAATGAAGAAAAAGAAACATACTAAAAGCGCTTAAGAAACTTTTCAACACTTAAATGATTTCTTTCATGCTTTCGTTTATTAACTTTTTTACATGCATTAACTTGTAATTTTCAAAAGAAAACATGCGTTCCTTCATATTTTCAAGAAATGACATATAAAAACACTAATAGGTTTTTTAATGGGTTTCGGATTTGGCTTGCGACGCAGACGGGCTTGTAAGTAATTATCTAGGTCTTTTGGGGTAATTGTTTCCTGAACTAAATCCCGAAAATGTATTTTCTTTTATGAATTAGACGCGTAGGAAATTGGGAGATAACGAAATCTGTGATTTTTTGTTGTTGTGTGTGGCTTAAAATTATTTTCAGAGGAAATTAAAATCCGAAAAATGGAAGAAGTGCAAGTTATTGGTTAGAACGTTCCAAAAAAGCCAGTTTATGTGAGAATAGCTGTTGAAAGAGGGGTGTGAAAAGAAAATGATTTTGTACTGATGAGATAGTTTTATAAAAAAAATGCGTTTGAAGGAAATTATGATTAATGTTATATTTGTTTAAAAAATGGCTAGCTATATTATACTGTAAAAATTAGATGTTGTTTTTACCGTATAATACAGTTAGTTTTATAGTAACAAAGTGTAAAAATTGCTAATTTTACATTAATAAACTGTACTGCTTTACAGTAATAAACGGTAAAATTGTTAATTTTACTGTTTATTACCTGTGCATTTTACAGTTTTAAACTGAAACCTCGGCTGCCAGTATTATACCATTGTTTTTACTGTATAATACAGGTAATTTTGTGGTAATAAACTGTAAAATTGCTGCTTTACAGGTATAAGGTACAAAATTGCTAATTTTACAGTTTAGTACTGTGCATTTTTTGAACTGGAACCTCTGCTGCCAGTATTATACTCTAAAAGCAACACTTTATGTTTTGCTGTGTATCTATCTTACTAAAAATCAGATGTTTTTGTTTAAAAAAATCAGGAGAACTTCAAAACCATTTGACATGATTTTTAAAGATTAAGTAATGCACACATTCGAATCTCGTTAATTCGAACACGCTTAAAACGAATGACTGTTAAGAGGAACTACTTTTCGAAGCCTTCGGTTTGTGGGCTATTGTTGTTCGGATTTTATCGTTAGAGTTTTCAGTACGCACACTGTCTTTACAGTACAAGTATGATTATGTAGTAAGTTAAAGGTACACTTGGAGTACCTACACTGTTAAAACTACAGGTTGCATGTGGCACTTTAAGGGTGAAAAGTTGTCAAATGTGCCACTTGACTCCCTATGGCACCCTTGAAAAAGCCATTTAGAGTCATGTGGGACCCTGTGGGTACCTTATGGCACCTAATGGGTAACACATGGCACCCTAAAGTTGGCATAGGGAGCCTAATATCACCATCAAAGGTGCCATAGGGAGTCAAGTGGCACCTTGCGGGTACCTCATGGCACCTATTTATTTTATTTATTTAAACCCCACCAGTCACCACCATACCTACCCTGATGAGGGTTTAACCGGATGTGGTGGCTGGGAGGATTGAACAAAACAAATTACATGGAAAAAATAATAATAAAAGGAAAAACAATTTTGATATTTACAGAAAAAGACAAAATATAACATTTGAAGTTTTTAGGCGGGATATTTGAAGTCTTCTATTTGAGTGCTGAGTAAAAACATTATTTTATGAATATTCTTGCGAGTAGCTGGATGATGAAGAATATGAGCTATATTTTTGGATACAGGAAGGTTGGAATTATATATGCAGTGGAAAGAGCTAGTTAATGGACAATTGAATACGTAATGTTCAGGAGTCATGGCACCTAATGGGTATCACATGGCACCCTAAAGGTGCCATAGGGAGCCTATTATCACTTTCAATTGTTCCATAGGGAGTCAAGTGGCACCCTGCGGGTACCTTATGGCATCTAATGGGTAACACATGTTTACGGAGCATAATATCACCATCAAAGGTGCCACAGGGAGTCAAGTGGCACCCTGCGGGTACCTTATGGCACATAATGGGTAACACATGGCACCCTAAATGTGTCATAGGGAGCCTAATATCACTTTCAATTGTTCCATAGGGAGTCAAGTGGCAATTTGTGGGTAATTTATGGCACCTAATGGGTAACACATGGCACCCTAAAAGTGCCCTAAGGAACCTAATATCACCATCAAAGGTGCCATAGGGAGTCAAGTGGCACCCTGCGGGTACCTCATAGCACCTAATGGGTAACACATGGCACCTTAAAGGTGCCATAGGGAGCCTATTATCACTTTCAATTGTTCCATAGGGAGTCAAGTGGCACCCTGCGGGTACCTTATGGCATCTAATGGGTAACACATGTTTACGGAGCATAATATCACCATCAAAGGTGCCACAGGGAGTCAAGTGGCACCCTGCGGGTACCTTATGGCACATAATGGGTAACACATGGCACCCTGAATGTGCCATAGGGAGCCTAATATCACTTTCAATTGTTCCATAGGGAGTCAAGTGGCACTTTGTGGGTAATTTATGGCACCTAATGGGTAACACATGGCACCCTAAAAGTGCCCTAAGGAGCCTAATATCACCATCAAAGGTGCCATAGGGAGTCAAGTGGCACGCTGCGGGTACCTCATGGCACTTAATGGGTAACACATGGACCCCTAAAGGTGCCATAGGGAGCCTATTATCACTTTCAATTGTTCCATAGGGAGTCAAGTGGCACCCTGCGGGTACCTTATGGCATCTAATGGGTAACACATGTTTACGGAGCATAATATCACCATCAAAGGTGCCACAGGGAGTCAAGTGGCACCCTGCGGGTACCTTATGGCACATAATGGGTAACACATGGCACCCTAAATGTGTCATAGGGAGCCTAATATCACTTTCAATTGTTCCATAGGGAGTCAAGTGGCACTTTGTGGGTAATTTATGGCACCTAATGGGTAACACATGGCACCCTAAAAGTGCCCTAAGGAACCTAATATCACCATCAAAGGTGCCATAGGGAGTCAAGTGGCACCCTGCGGGTACCTCATGGCACCTAATGGGTAACACATGGCACCTTAAAGGTGCCATAGGGAGCCTATTATCACTTTCAATTGTTCCATAGGGAGTCAAGTGGCACCCTGCGGGTACCTTATGGCATCTAATGGGTAACACATGTTTACGGAGCATAATATCACCATCAAAGGTGCCACAGGGAGTCAAGTGGCACCCTGCGGGTACCTTATGGCACATAATGGGTAACACATGGCACCCTAAATGTGCCATAGGGAGCCTAATATCACTTTCAATTGTTCCATAGGGAGTCAAGTGGCACTTTGTGGGTAATTTATGGCACCTAATGGGTAACACATGGCACCCTAAAAGTGCCCTAAGGAGCCTAATATCACCATCAAAGGTGCCATAGGGAGTCAAGTGGCACCCTGCGGGTACTTCATGGCACCTAATGGGTAACACATAGCACCCTAAAGGTGCCATAGGGAGCCTATTATCACTTTCAATTGTTCCATAGGGAGTCAAGTGGCACCCTGCGGGTACCTTATGGCATCTAATGGGTAACACATGTTTACGGAGCATAATATCACCATCAAAGGTGCCACAGGGAGTCAAGTGGCACCCTGCGGGTACCTTATGGCACATAATGGGTAACACATGGCACCCTAAATGTGCCATAGGGAGCCTAATATCACTTTCAATTGTTCCATAGGGAGTCAAGTGGCACTTTGTGGGTAATTTATGGCACCTAATGGGTAACACATGGCACCCTAAAAGTGCCCTAAGGAGCCTAATATCACCATCAAAGGTGCCATAGGGAGTCAAGTGGCACCCTGCGGGTACCTTATGACATCTAATGGGTAACACATGGCACCCTAAAGGTGCCATATGGAGCTTAATGTCACCTTCAGTTGAGCCATGGGGAGTCAAGTGGCAACTTTCAGAGGGTGCCGCTGCCGCTGGCGTTACAACTTTTGACCCTAAAAGGTGCCACATGCAACCTGTGGTTTCAACAGTGTATTTAATTTTCGAAGGATGCTTTCGGCTATCTTAACCCATTTATGCCCAGTAGCCCAAAAACGGGACGCTTGTTAGTTACTGCATACAATACCTGTAATGGGTATGTCATTTTACTAAAACTGTTTTTCACAAGTTAAATAGTCCTTCTTCTTGAGAAAACCAGGTATAGCCACTATTTGGACGTCAGAGTTTATTTATTGACAGCTCTTATCAGACAAATCAGCCAAGCAACGATCCAGCATGGGTAGCCACAGAAAGTAAGTTTTTTTTTTTTTGCGAACTTATTTTTCATACAATTATACTATTTTCGATTACTTGAAATTGATCAGAGATGCCTTCTGCAATGTTACTTTGCAAAAGTAAAGTCAAGTAAGGTCGTATTTTGTTCACATATCTGCAAAATATCCCATAAACAGGACGTTAAATAACCTAATAAATATTGCAACGGCGAACTATTTTATCCTAAAATGTATGTATATCATTTCAAGTAAGAGTTTTAAGCAGAGAAAAATTGAAAAAAAATTGTTAAAAAAAATTTGGGCATAAATGGGTTAAACTCTTACTGCGATTTCAAACAGCAACAACCAAAGTGCCTGTGTTTGTTGAAGAACAGGATATTAAAATTTTTAACTGGTAGGTGGCTTAACTCTTCTGATAACATTAAAAACGACTGATAAAATTAACCGTGATCACAGAAAGCGGCGCGGCATATACTGTATATATGAGAAACTAGTTTTAGGTTTTGACGGAGGAAAAATAATAACAATGATTTATTCATTACTGAAAGTCAATAATTAAAAAATATTAGAGCAAAAATCCATGCTTTAATCAATGCAATTCATACGAGGAGTCTAGCGCAAAAGACAGGGAAAATAAACTACAAACTACTTCTGAAAATAATTGTAATCGAATAGGCTGAAACGTAAAGTGAAGTTTTATTTTCAGATAATTAGAAAATTGATTGCGCTTTCTAAAATGCAATACTTTAGAAAAGAAAATGGTACCTTATTCCGATTACTTACTCTATAATCAGTTAACTTAGAAGATTGCCTCAGAATCAACAAAAAGCAGAATTTCCTATGAGATTAAAGTTCCAGTTACAGTTTAGATTATCGGTAAAATATATAGTCTCAAGTGACTTTAAATAACTCAAAAAATAAATGTGGTATCGAATGTTCAATAAATTAATGATCTAATTACTTTATCGAATTGCCGTGTAGAGAAATTTTTCTAGATAAATGAAGCTTTCAAATTAACCAAATCTCTTCCCTTTATGGAGGATTACGGAATAAAAAGAAAAAAAATGCATAAAATGGAAAAGGATAAAATTTCAAAGTTGAGAAGTTTTCTGAAATTAATCATTTGAAATAAAGTTAACTGAGGTGTACTTCTGCAAGTTATCGATAAACTGAAAATTTTATTTTTTATATTTCATATTTGGTTCACTGTATTACTTTTTTAAAAAATAATTTCAATGTACTTAGTTACTTCTTCAAATAGTTTACTAATAAAGAAAGTAAAATGTTGACCCTACACTGCAAAAAATGAGCTGATGTTTTTACAGTATACAGTCGACGCTCGATATAACGACCGTCTCTGTCCTACAGAAAACGGTCTTTATAACGAGTGGTCGCTATAAGAGGTAGAACATAAAGTATATTGGGATACAGTTGGGGGTTTTCTCACCGGTCGTTATATTAGGATGGTCTTTACAACGTGTGGTCGTTATAACGAGCGTCGACTGTAATACTGGCAGCCGAGGTTCCAACTTAAACCTGTAAAATGAACAGTAACTGTGTAAAACAAACAATTTTAGTTTCTTACTGTAAAGTTAGAAATTTTACACTTTATTGCCGAAAAATTTAGCTGTATTATACTGTAAAAACAACAGTATACTACTGGTAGCAGAGGTTCCAGTTTAAAACTGTAAAATGCACGGTAATAAACTGTTAAATTAGCAATTTCACAGTTTATTACTGTAAGATTTGCAATTTTTACAATTTATTTCTTTTAAATTAGCTGTATTATGCTGTAAAAATAGCATTCATTTTTTACAGTGTAGTAAGGATAATTTTCAAACAATATTTTACCGCTATTCCACCTAAACATTCAAACGCTTTTCCGTCGAACGCGTAAGAAAAATACATTCCGTTTGAAACTTCCGGAGTTTCAATAACTTACAAAATCTCATAAATCTCAAAGCATTGTATGATTCTCAACATGTTGCATTCCCTATTGAGATATTGCTTACATAAAAGAGCAAAATTCACTTAAAATACGTTTGGTTTGGATGCAAAAAATATCTTGGGAAGCCAAACTGTTTGTGAAATATTTTAAGGACGCAACTCTAAAGGATCATTACTTGAAGATACTTCAACGTAGTCCTTTCCTTTGGAATCAGCACGCATTACTCTAAAACTGCTCAACATTTTGCAATCAGCAGAAATTATGCCAAAAACTAAGCCGCCTTCGGCAGCCGCCTCTAAAACGCGTTTTATCTAAGCGAAGCGAAACATTTTTCTTTCTCTGCATGATGTCCTCGTCTTAAAGTCGTTATTTTTTAAAAACACTTCTGGGTTGCGGAATTATCGGCCACTTGCCAAGCAGAATCCGAAATTTCCGAAGAAGCACGAAGAGAGAGAAAAATACGTTTTTAATTGATATCTTCGCTAATTAAAATTCTACAGTTGTGTAAATTAATCGGCGTAAAGCTTGAAAAATTACGAATCTATCGATATTTGGTTCGATGATAAGTTCTCTTTCAGTCGAAACAAGTAAAGACGACATAGATAGAGAGATACAGATAGATACACTCAGGTTTTAATAGTATAAGATCGCTTTTTGTGTTGATTAAAGAAAAAACTCCTGTTTCTTAATGCAGCAAATATCTTAACAAACAAGATGTCTTGTGCTATTCTACAAGACATTCCTTCTAACGTCCCTTACCGAATCTACACTCAATCGTTTCAAATATTCCAAGCGTTACAACACCTCCAATAATGAAAGCAAAATTTCAGCTTCCCCAAGAAAAATCTCAAGAAAGTAATTACTCTCACTACTTCACATAGTTAATCATGATAAGCATGAACAATAGAGTTTGCGTGAAAAAGATAAGCCAGGAACAAAAGGGAAGAGAAAATAAAAACGATTATGGCCATGCGTAATATATTGCCCGAACGGGCTGAAGGATTATGTTTTGAAGAGCATAAGAATTCTTGTAGAGCGGAAATAAATGATTCTTTAAAACTGGAGCGAGACCTGACTGAAGTTTCAAGGTGTAATTTACTCATTGCTCGAGCGAAATTGATGGAAATAACAAAGTTGCTTAGATGAGAGGTAATCTGAAACAAAGGCAATTTTTCTGGAAATTGCTTAAGACGTCTTTTTATTGCACGTTAGCAATCGATTTTCTGAAAGTTGCTTTTGTTATTTATAACACCGTAAAAGGTGCAGTTATAATGTAATATACTGTATGATCTTCTTAAGTAAAACCTTCCGTGTATTTACGCATGCGTCGGGTCTTCTCTGATATTACCAAAATAGGGGTGATAGGTAAGGTAACAGTATGGGGAAGAATAATAAGAAGCACTTTGAGCCGTATCAAACAACGTAGAACGATGCTAATTTCAAATACATAGTTTAGTTATATGTGTTAAAAAGATAGCAAAAATGCAAGTTTTAAATTGAAAACTCTGAAAAGTTCCCATTCACAACCCATCACCCCTTTTCAAGAGGAACGGTTCCTGACTGCTAGGCGCGGCTTTCACGAACGGAGAGTAGTTTTTGACAAATGTGTTTATTCCTTTATTCAATAAAGTCAGTAAACTAGCTTATGAATTTAGTTTTTGTAGTTGCGTCTCGGTAGGTTTTACGATATAAAAAATCTTTATGAACTGGATCTTGGCGAATTTTCATATCATCAACAATTTATGTAAATCAATTCTGTTAGTATAGAAGCATTAGGTTTTGTGCACTGGTTTCAGTATTTTCCTATTTTCCCCCAATCTGTTAACATGCATTAAAATGCAAGTACGGTTAAACATCAGTTTGTAAAGGATCCGTATTAATGAAATAATTTTCTACTATACTTAAATGCAACTTAATTTGGCACTGACGTCACTACGGGTGTAGCCAATAAGAGCTCACAAGCAGTCAGCGATCTCCTCTAATTTGCCAAGTAGGCTGTGACGTTTTATCTAGCTCGTTTTTCATAGGCTAACGTCACGCAAAGTCACGTTGACGTCACGATGTTTTTGCCACCCAATAGTTTGATACCGTACACTGCAAAAAATAAGCCATTGTTTATGCAGTATAATACTGGCAGCAGAGGTTCAAAACTATAAAATCTACAGTAATAAACTGTAAAACTGGCAATTTTCCAGGTTATTGCTGTTTAGCAGCAATTTTACAGTTTTTCACCATAATTTTGCAGTTTATTACCTCAAAATTAGCTATATTATACTGTAAAAACAACAGTATAATACCGGCAGCAGAGGTTCCAGTTTAACACTGTAAGATGCACAGTAATAAGCTGCAAAATTAGCAATTTCAAAGTTTATTACTGTAAAGCAGCAATTTTACAGTTTAGTAGTCTAAATTTAGCAATTTTTACAGTTTGTTACTATAAAATCAGCTGTATAGTCCTGTAGAAACAACATCCATTTTTCACAGTGTAGTTAAAATAAGCATTTTGGAATCCAAAGAATTTATAACAATTGCCCAATAATTCATAATAACTACGTAGGGTAAAAATGTGTCTGACTTTAAAACTGCATTTTATCAGATTCCTCAGCTCTGAGTAACATTCGTGCGACCACTTTTAATGCGACGCCGTTTTAAGAGAGAATGTCTACAATAGCCAAAATTATTGCAACTAGGAGCTCTATGCCTTGAGAACTGATACCGAGTATTCTGTAGGAGATGTTTTTATCTTATTGTCTTTACTCTGATCAGAGCAGGCCACCTCGTCTAGTGGTCAGCGACGTCTGACCGTGATGCGGTGGACCCGGGTTCGAGTCCTGGCTGGGGCATGGGCGTACTTTCTCTCTCTCTCCTGTCACTGTCCTTTCTGTATGAAAGTGAGTTAAGAATGGATGCCTACATTATGAACGGGTCCTTATGGCATGTGTGTTGAGCTTAAATCGGTCCTCCACCTAAATGGTGCTCTTAAAAAAACGGAAGCCGTGTCTTTCCTGCCTTAAATCGAGCAGATTTCGTCTACTCGGACTCGGATAACCGAGTGGTATTAGAAACAACAACAACTATGATTAGAAATAAGTCTTCTTTGATTGACTGTTTGGAAACGACATGAGCATTTTCTACCTAAAATATATTTTTTAATCAAAATTTTAAAAAATAAACTAACATTCCGAAAAAAGAGAATGAAGTTAGTACAATGGTCTGAATAATGGTAAGCAATGGATACAGGTAAGCAAATAAAACTTGGTACGCCAAAAGATAGATGTCATTAGACGAACTTCATACACACACTATCAACAAAATCAGAAAAAAAACCTGCAACAATAAAACTTTGAAATTTAATTACACGCAATTTTGGTTTTGTCACATAACCCCTTCATCTTCCAAGCCCTTCAATTAGTCCAACATCCCACTAGGTTTGACCTGGCCTCATCGAGTTTCCTAAAATTATTAACATTAATGAAGAGTAAAAGTTGCGAATAAAAACGCTTAAGTTAACTAAAGCCGCTTTTTTAACCTTATAGTAGCCTTCGTAAGAAATGTAGTAAGCTCAATCCATGTCACTTAACCCTCGTGGGTTCCTTGGGGTCATATGTGATCCCAATGCAATTTCTGTTTAATATATTTTGTTAATCAACCATTTGTTTTTAATGGCATTTTGTGGCTTTTATTCTTCTAGTTTTCTATTCAAAATAATGCTATTATTGTGTTTTATTTTTCCCGAATTGCATTTTTTGCACACAACACCCTTGGGGTCACTTCCCCAGAAGGCCAAAAAAAAGAGGACGTTGCAATTTTTGTCTAAGAGAACTGGACAGAAAATGCATTGAAAAATGTCATAAGTGCTTGAAATTCACTTGCAAAAATCATGTTTTTTCAGGTCTGTAACAGATGTAAATAAATCTACAGTTATTGTAAGTTTTGCTCTAAAATTATAATTTTAATTCATAAACTAAATTTTACTTTAATTGTATCTTTTTATTTTTTGTTTTTTTAGCATTAAAAAGTGTGTGAACTTAAATAATGCATGTAATATTCAATAATTATAATGAATTAATTAAAGGAAGCATTGGGGTCGTTTATGACCCCAAGGGTCTTGAGTGTAACTGAAATGGGAGGGACCCACGAGGGTTAAATATTGAAAAAATAAGTCATACGCGTAGTGTAATTTAACCCATTAATGCATAGCGTCCCTTTTTAGGGACGGTCCAAAAAAGGGTCTGAATTTCCCCCAAATGAACATTTCAACTAAATAATAGTGTTCAATGAGTACCTTGGTATTGTTTCAATTCGTTATTAACAGATTGCAGCATATAACCATTGTAAAGTCTGTTCTGTAGCAGTTTCAATGTGACCTTTATCAAAAATGACATCGTTCACAATCTCAAGAAAAAAAGCCCAGTTTTCAAAGTTATTCCCAGCTTCCCAGTTTATGTTAAATGCTGATTTTATTTCTTCTTATAAAATATCTTTTTAAATATTATATCATAGGCAGAAATAAATTTTAGTAAAAAAAGTATGTACCCTTTGGGGTCTATCGTAACTTTTAAGGGACGATTTTTCTTTCCTTAATAAAACAATTATATTTTATTTATACATAATATTTCTTTTATTATTTTTCCTGTCCATTAAACACTGTTTGTAACCAGTATACAAAATATCTTTGGAAAAAAAAAGTCAGGCATTAATGGGTTAATAGAAGCCCAGGAACAGATTGGATTTTCCCTTTAACGATAAGAAATGAGGGAAATCTTTCCATAGAACATTCAAAAACACACCTCGAAAAGTGACTCACTGAGAAAAACATAGTTTAAGTACTTAAAGAAGGCGTGCAGACGCTTCTATGCATTTTAAACCGCGCTGATTTCCCACCATTAGCGAAGAAAATTTGTTTTTGAATGTTAAAAAGTTCAACAGGAGCTCCGAATGCGTCCGGAGCTATATTTTCTTTAATTAAATTTCAGTTTTTGATGAAAAGTTATTTTCGAAAAGCATCGAAACGGCGGAGCACAGCTAAATGAGAGGAAAATTTTCTCTTATTTCCTCTCACTTTAGAGATCATTTAATGTATTTTTTGAGTTATTGATTTTCCATTTTCCATTCTATTTCCTTGAAGGAATGGATTTTCTTTCTCATTAATTCTGATTTTCGAAGGAAATTATTTGTTTAGCCATAATTGAGTTAAGGGATATATATATAAAGAGGAAATCTGGAAGAGACTTTGTAGTACATTTTGCAGTTGTTGGAAATCGCTTTGTTATTAAGATATTGTTTTGTTTTCCAGGTATGGCATCAGTTTTGAGGTTCAAAAGCGAATGAAAGTAGAAGTAGCTCATAAATAGGCTGGAGAATATATAAATATAAAAATTCATGTATTGTATGTATGTATATTTGTATGTTTGTTTTTTATACAAATCCAGTTTTCGTCGGATTTTCATCAAACTTGGTACAAAGGTTCCTCGATGCTCGAGCATTCACGTAGGCAGGGTTTTGAAATTTTTGAAAAAAAAAAAAAAAAAAAAAAAAAAAAAAAATCAAAAAGCTCAAAATTCTAATTTTTTGTCTCAAAATGGCCATTTTCTTTCAATTTTGAGTATATAGAGTAATAGAGATAAACCTTTAAGCATACAAATTGATAAAATTTAACACATTTCAATATGAGTATTTTCCAACAAAGATTACGATTAACGATGAATTATCAATTTAAGGCTCACTTACTTCATTTTAGCATGGAATAAGTTAAAAACAATTATAATTCACGTTCTCCCAAGTAGCACACTTCGTTTTTTAAAGGTTGTAAAATGGTTATTAACGTTGTAACAACCGCTTAAAAACGTTTATAAAACGTTTAAAGGTTATTTGCTACCTGGGCTAATTTCCTTGGAACATTGGCAGAAATATTGCATAATGCAGAAAAATTAGGGGTATCTGCATATATTTAATTCTAATTTTTACGAACTATGTGGATAGAATTCATTCAAATAATTTTTTTAGAGCTATGTTGTATTAATAAGCACTCGGGCAACGCCGGGAAATAAGCTAGTTTTTAAATAAAAGGAGACGAAAAGACAAAAATTAACCAATTAATTAATGTATATTTTAACAGTTAAAACACTTTTAATTACATGGAATTTATAACCCTGCAACACACCATGGAATTTAGTTTAAGGTTTGGAAGCATGAAGTTATTTTATAAAAGTTTTACTTGTATGAAATTAGAATAGCATGTTATTTTCAATGTAGGGGTTTCACAATGCAGTTCAAAAAAATTTTCAATTGAAATTCTTTGTTAAAAAGTCAAAATAAGTAAGCACTTTCAGAGTTAATTTCTACTATAATAAAAATTTTTAGACTAACATGTTCTAAATTTAAAATCTTTAAAAAATATCTACCAGATGCGATAGATAATTTTAATAGATAATAACAATTCACGTTTTTATTCTCTTTTTTCTATCGAAAACACAAAAATTTTCCAGAGGCCAAAAGCATTTCTTTTCCTGCATTCACTGCGTACGAGCTCATAAAACACATCCTGCAAAGTAGTGCAAATTCAATGATGGCAACTGTAAATCATTTCTTCCTCTATGTTCAGTGCGATCAATTTAGTTGGAGTGTTCTGAAAGTAGAAATGTTTTATCGTTACTGACCCAAAATATATAGGAAGTGATAAGAAATAGAAAATTCAACGAAGTCCAGATACTGTGAAGTTTTGTTTTCCTGTGATGGGTATAAAGATTTATATATATCTATAATATTATTATTATAGATATATTGTTCCATCAAAGGATTTATGTAAGAATTGTAGCAACTTGCTTAAATGTATCAAAGGAATGAAAATGGATGCTGTTTTTAATTACTATTATTCATTACGAGCAATTTAAAAGGCGATAATAAAAAAAACCATAGCTTTGCACGTTCATTAGGTGAAAAGAGAAACAACGTTTAAAAGCACAAACAAGTAAAAGTTTTAAAAGGGGCAAACATGTTTCGGAAGCAACAGCTTCCTTCTTCAGTGCCCAGTAAGCAAATGGAATGGAACAAGGTCATGGGAAAGCTTAAATACGAAAAAGGAAAGAAGATGGACCAATCAGATATAAGCATGGTCCTTATTAATCCATCTTTTCTTTTTTGTATTGGGCACTGAAGAAGGAGGCTGTTGCCTCCGAAATATGTTTGCCTCTTTTGAAACTTTTACTTGTTTGGGCTTTTAAACATTGCTTCTCATTTTACCTAATTTGAAGACGGTTCTGGAAATACAAGTTAAAAGTTTCAGATTCGCTTCTAACGTGGGTGCGGGGACGGTATGAACTTATTTTCCAGAAAAGAATTTGGAGCATGGTTCCTATTAAGGGGAACGGAAAGTAATGCCGTTTTATTCAAACAAATCAACTATTGAAAGCTTCTACTTTAAATCAACGATGTGATTATCCTTGTCGTTCAAGGGGCTTTTGTCTTACAGTAGTAAATTTAAAATCCCGGGAGGATTTAAAAAACATTTATTTTTGGAGTAAAATATCTTGAAATGCAAAAAAAAAAAAAAAAAAAAATTCCACAGTATAATACTGGCAGCCGAGGTTAATATTTAGAACCGTAAAATGAACAGTAATAAACTGTATAACTAGCAATTTTACAGTTTCATACTGCAAAGTTAGAAATTTTACAGTTTCTCGTCGTAAACTTTAGCTGTATTATACTGTAAAAACAACAGTATACTACTGGTAGCAGAGGTTTTAGTTTAAAACTGCTAATTTTGCAGTTTAGTACTGCGAAATTAGCAATTATACAATTTATTAATGTAAAATGAGCAATTGTACAGTTTATTACTGTAAAATGAGCAATTGTACAGTTTATTACTGTAAAATCATCAATTTTTACAGTTTGTTACTATAAAGTAAGCTGTATTATGCCGTAAAAACAGCATCCATTTTTTGCAGTGTGGCATCTTGGATGCAAGCCGAATTTTCAAGTTTTTTTTTCATATATAGATTGCAATAAAGGGAAATCAGATGGTGCAATGTCCGGTGAGCATTACGGGTGAAGCAGTAGGATTTTCCTTTTTTTCGACAACGCCTTCTAAATACTAAATGCCTGCAACTCTGGTTTTTAGCACAGAGCATAATTTCGTCCCTGGTTCACGATACACCATCTACCGGAGTTCTTCGAGAAAGAGAAATTAACAATTGGTTCATCTCTAAATTTAAATTTAAAAATCAACTAATCAAAAAATTTAATTCGAATATTATTTGGATCCATCGCCAATTGCTGCAAAATGCCCTTAATTCACAAAGCACTGCCATCTACCGGAGTTCTTCGAGAAATTAACGATTGGTTTATTTCTGAATTTAAATTTTAAAATTAACCAATCAAAAAATAACAACGGCATTATCGGATTGCCGCAAGGTGGCGCTTAAAGTGGAACCAACGGCGATCGTAGCGAAGCAAATGTACTAGGAATTTAGCATTTAGGAGGCGTTGCTTTTGATCGCTAAAACACTTCCTGTTGCACAAAAAACTTGAAAATTATTAAACTTGCTTATATCCAAGATGCCATTTCAAGATATTTTGCTCCAAAAATCAATTTAAAAAAATCTATCCAGGATTTAAAATTTACTACGATATGATGAAAGGCACTTGATTACAAGGATAGTTACATTGCTAATTTAAAATAAAAACTTTTAGCAATTGATTTGTTTAAAGGAAAAAACGAAACATTTCATGGTAACTAATATATTTACTTGGGGCATTGAATCCAACGATGGTGGTTTAATTTTTCACAACTCTCTTTTTTAGCCTACTTTCCCGTTAAAAACAAAAGAAAGACGAAAAAAGTATTAAAAGTAGCTTAATGCATCTAAAAAATATCGCCAAGTCCAAAAAATATCGCCAAGTAAAAAAAATATCGCCAAGTCCAAAAAATATCGCCAAGTAAAAAAAAATATCGCCAAGTCCAAAAAATATCGCCAAGTAAAAAAAAATATCGCCAAGTCCAAAAAATATCGCCAAGTTAAAAAAATAAAAAGGTAAAATGAATATCGAAAAATTAAAAATTTGAAAGTAGGGTATTGAGATGGGGAATTTGTGTGTCTGTCTGTCTGTCGGTCTGTCTGTCCCCCCCTAATAACTTTTGAACGAACATTCCGATTTGGACAAATTTTTTTTTGTTGGAAAGATCTCGGCGAGTACAGCTCATTCCCGTATTTGATTTTTCGATTTGAACAATTTTTGGTTCAACTTTGAACCGTTCAAACAACCTGTCCCGCGATGCTAACTTTTGAGTGAACAGTCCGATTTGAACAAACTTTTTTTTGTTCGAAAGGTCTTATCAAGGATACTTCATTCCCGTATTTACATTTCCGATTTGAACAATTTTTTGTTCAACATTGAACCGCTCAAGCAAGCTGTCACCCCTAATAACTTTTGAGTGAACAGTCCGATTTAAATAAACTTTTTTTTTTGTTCGAAGGATCTCAGCAAGGATACTTCATTACCGTATTTAAATTTTCAATTTGAACATTTTTTCGTTCAACATTGAACCGTTCAAGCAACCTTTCCCCACCTAATAACTTCTGAGTGAACCATCCGAATGGAATAAACTTTTTTTTTTGTTGGAAAGATCTCGGAGAGTACAGCTCATTCCCATATTTGATTTTTCGATTTGAACAATTTTTAGTTCAACTTTGAACCGTTCAAACAACCTGTCCCACGATGCTTTCAGAAAAAAAATTTAACATTAGCACCTACGGGGAATTTAAGTTGAATGTTGATCCTGAACTTAAAGTCGGATTTCCTTCAAACTAACTTTGTAAGAAAATGGTTTTGATAAATAATGTTTGCAAAGTACTTTTCTGAGTAATCTTCTGTGAGGACTCTGATTCCGACTCCGACTCCGCAAACATGGCGGAAATGCAGGCTCAGAAAAAAATGACTGACTGTGCAGACGATTTTTTGTTTATTTATTCATTTGTTTTATTTTATTTATTTATTATTATTATTATTTTTGGCAGACGATTTTTTTTTGTAATAAAAATGTTTCATTCACAAGGGTGTTTTATTCTTTGTTTGTATTTAACAACTGGCAACGGATTAAAAGTGAAATTCGAGACATTTTTA
>JAXGGA010016172.1:0-27269 GCA_038373865.1 Uloborus plumipes | reverse complement strand
CAGCGCATTGAATGTAAGCAACAAACGAAGCTTCCAGGAAAACAACAGCACAGATTCCACATCGACTGAGTTTGAAGCATTCGTATGGGTCTTAATCAAAGTGAAAGGGGTTTTATGTTGTATATTATGACGTAGTGTCTTATCAGTTGTCCGAAAACGAATAGAAGTGTGAGATTGACTATACTTTACATTTTCGACTTTTGGCCAGGATTTTCACTCAAATACTCCACTGTGCGCTGGTGCTTTCGTGCAAGATTTGCACCTATTAGTCCGTGGAGTTAGTGCAAACATATTTCACTTCCGGATACCAGTCTGAAATTTTATGTGGGGCTTAAATTCACATAGGAGGACAAAAAAACGCCGGGAGACACTTGATCGGAGGTCAAGGTCATTCCGTGATGACGTCATCAAAATGGCCGCTTTTACAGGTAAATACGTTCGTTTAACTGCTTAAAACTCCATCATAGATTGAAATATTGCAAAACTCAAATATATCATCTAAAAGCTCTTTAAAAGAGCTATTTAGAAAGATTTAATTGTTCTTTCTGAGGCCAAGTTCTCACCTGTAATGACGTCATCAAAATGGCCACTTTTACAGGTAAATACGTTTGTTTAACTCCTTCTAAAACTCCATCATAGATTCAAATATTGCAAAACTCAAATATATCATCTGAAAGCTCTTTAAAAGAGCTATTTAAAAAGATTTAATTTTTCTTTCTAAGGTCAAGGGCCCACCTGTAATGACGTCATCAAAATGGCCGCTTTTACAGGTAACTACGTTTGTTTAACTCCCCCTAAAACTCCATCATAGATTCAAATATTGCAAAACTCAAATATATCATCTAAAAGCTCTTTAAAAGAGCTATTTAAAAAGATTTAATTTTTCTTTCTGAGGTCAAGGGTCCACCTGTAATGACGTCATCAAAATGGCCGCTTTTACAGGTAAATACGTTTGTTTAACTCCCCCTAAAACTTCATCATAGATTCAAATATTGCAAAACTCAAATATATCATCTAAAAGCTCTTTAAAAGAGCTATTTAGAAAAAATTAATTTTTCTTTCTGAGGTCAAGGGCCCACCTGTAATGACGTCATCAAAATGGCCGCTTTTACAGGTAACTACGTTTGTTTAACTCCCCCTAAAACTCCATCATATATTTAAATATTTCAAAACTCAACTACATCATCTGAAAGCGCTTTAAAAGATGTATTCATAAAGATATAATTTTTCTTTCTGAGGTCAAGGGTTCACCTGTGATAACGTCATCAAAATGGCCGCTTTTGCAGGTAAATACGTTCGTTTAACTGCTTAAAACTCCATCATAGATTCAAATATTGCAAAATTCAAATACATCATCTGAAAACTCTTTAAAAGAACTATTTAGAAAGATTTATTTTTTCTTTCTAAGGTCAAGGGCCCAGCTGTGATGACGTCATCAAAATGGCGGCTTTTACAGGTAAATACGTTTGTTTAACTCCCCCTAAAACTCCATCATAGATTCAAATATTGCAAAACTCAAAGATATCATCTAAAAGCTCTTTAAAAGAGCTATTTAGAAAGATTTAATTTTTCTTTCTAAGGTCAAGAGCTCACCTGTGATGACGTCATCAAAATGGCCGCTTTTACAAGTAAATACGTTCGTTTAACTGCTTAAAACTCCATCATAGATTCAAATACTTCAAAACTCAAATGCATCATCTGGAAGCTCTTTAAAACAGCTATTTAGAAAGATTGAATTTTTCTTTCTGAGGTCAAGGTCCCACCTGTATTGACGTCATCAAAATGGCCGCTTTTACAGGTAAATACGTTTGTTTAACTCCCCCTAAAACTCCATCATAGATTCAAGTATTGCAAAACTCAAACATATCATCTAAAAGCTCTTTAAAAGAGCTATCTAGAAAGATTTAATTTTTCTTTCTAAGGTCAAGGGCCCACCTGTGATGACGTCATTTGAGGCCATTTTGATGACGTCATTACAGGTGGGACCTTGACCTCAGAAAGAAAAATTAAATCTTTCTAAATAGCTCTTTTAAAGAGCTTTCAGATGATATATTTGAGTTTTGCAATAATTGAATCTATGGTGGAGTTTTAGGGGGAGTTAAACAAACGTATTTACCTGTAAAAGCGGCCATTTTGATGACGTCAGTACAGGTGGGACCTTGACCTCAGAAAGAAAAATTAAATCTTTCTAAATAGCTCTTTTAAAGAATTTTCAGATGATATATTTGAGTTTTGCAATATTTGAATCTATGATGGAGTTTTAAGCAGTTAAATGAACGTATTTACTTGTAAAAGCGGCCATTTTGATGACGTCATCACAGGTGAGCCCTTGACCTCAGAAAGAAAAATTAAATCTTTATAAATAGATCTTTTAAAGCGCTTTCAGATGATATATTTGAGTTTTGAAATATTTAAATCTATGATGGAGTTTTAGGGGGAGTTAAACAAACGTATTTACCTGTAAAAGCGGCCATTTTGATGACGTTATTACAGGTGGGCCCTTGACCTCAGAAAGAAAAATTAAATATTTCTAAATAGCTCTTTTAAAGAGCTTTCAGATGATACATTTGAGTTTTGCAATATTTTAATCTATGATGGAGTTTTAAGCAATTAAACGAACGGATTTACCTGTAAAAGCGGCCATCTTGATGACGTCATCACGGGAGTTCATGACCCCTGATCAAGTGTCTCCCGGCGGTTTTTTGTTCTTATATATGTACCTAAGCACTGTACTGAATTTCACACTGGTATCCGGAAGTGAAATATTTCCGCTGTTTTTGTCGCTAACTCCACAGACTATATCAGATTCGAAAGAGAGAGAGAGAATTTCTTTCTTTCTTTTTTTATTCATTCATTTATTTATTATTTTTTTTCAATTAAAACTTTAAAAGTAGTTTTCAGAAATCGCTACAACTACTATTTGTTTGTATCGCGCTACTCACTACTCAACTTTCTTTAAAAAGTAGTGCGCTACACTACAAACTACTAAAAATGTAGTTACTACAGTAGTTTCGCTACTTGTAGCGCTCTACTTCCGACCACTGTAGCATAACGCATATATCCTCTCCTCCCCTCCCCTCGCATTTGAAGTGCTGGAATCACATAACGACACAACTAGTACTAGAATTAGGAAAATCTGTAGGGGAAAAAAAGCTGTTTCAAACGCAAGTGTTTACCAAATTTTCAAAGTGAGGAACAAGCGATGCAAATAATTGTATTTTGGGACTTTTAGTGTCCGGAAAGATTCTTGGCGTGACTTGTCATGTTACCCCTAATTGCTCAACTAATTACAAAATACGCACGGTATGAGTTTGTGTCCCAGAGCGAAAGCGATGACGGTGACACATTTCAAGCATTGTTTTTGAAGACCATCTCACGAGATTCGTTATATACAGAGTGAGTGCGTTGAGTGGGAGGTCGAGTGCTTACTGATTCGAGGTGTTGGGAATCGTAGCAAATATAACTTAATGTTTTTTAAAATCAGGAAGCAAAATATATGAGGAAATAAATAATATTTATGAGGACAAAACGTCAAAGAAAAGAAGATCCAAATTTGGGGATTCGAAATAGTGCTGTCATCCTAGTTACAAGCTTACTATTAGAAACTTGATTTATCGTTCTACCCGGACTTGTTCCAAAATAGGGCTGCGATAAGTTTTGACGCCCACCTTAGGAGAGTCGCTCTATCGGGAGCCTATGCAGTGGCGTAGGAACTTTGAGAAACAGGGAGAGCCCGGCGCGGTGCCGAATCTTTGTGCTTTCTGGGGATTTTCGCCCCTTTACATACAAGATCAATTACAAAGTCCTAAATGTTCAGATGAACACTTTTTGCGAATAAAAGGAATTTAAAAACATTGCTAATATCTCTTTCCTCAGAAAGACAAGTTTAACTATATACTTAGTATTTTTAATAGGAACTTAGTTTTTAGATGAAATATTTGCTGAAAAATAGGAAATCTCTAACTTCTCTAACGGAAAAAATTCCAAATGGTACCTTCAAAAGATGTCTTTTGACGATTTTTGGTAACATTGCCTGAATTTCCTAGGAAAAGTAGACCAAAGCATTTTAAAACAGGTTTGAGGAAAATAATGTGCTACAGAATGTTGTAGTAAAGATTTTTTTCCGGGGGAGCTGAGTTGGTCTAAAAAATTCTAGGGGAGCCACAGCTCCCCCGGTTCCTACGCCCATGAGCCTATGGAGTCTCACCTGAGTCGCTCAGGTCCAGTCGGCAGCCTGGTGGCGTGGGGCGCCATTTTCCGCCATCCTTGCGGATCGATGGGATCTCCGTTCTCCGGATCCCTCCGAATGATCGAATCCCCGAGAAACCTCGGATGCGAGCGCGGATCCGCGCATGCGCACTGCATCCACGACGACAACCTTCTTACAGCATGTTTCATTTTGGACTGTTTACCTCATTCACTTTTTCATCCCGGTATGCAAAGTGGAGCTCCATTTTCACGAAATAGTTAACTCTAAAAATTTTTAGTCTTTATTTTGTTTTCCTTTTGCCTTTCTTAAAAACTTATTTATTGATTTCTTCATTTTCTCTTTTATTTTTATTAACCTTATTTTTATTGACTTGTTTTTAGAGCGATTCCATACCAACTCACCGAAAAAAAAAAAAAAGTTGGTCGCACGACCGACTCGGATTTTTTTTTAATTTGGTACACAGATTGATGGTATAGAGGTATGAAAAAGCCCAAAAGGAAAGTTACCTGCTCCACTTATTGGTTCACTTATTTCCCGAGATACGGGTTCTCGAAGTTTGTCCGGACCTTCAAAATAACAAAAAATTGATGTTTTTTAATAATTTTTTCTTAAAATTTCTACTCATGCAATATGAAAGTGTTTGATATCTACGAAAACTAGTTACTCCTTGCATTCAGAAAAAAAATATGGCAATGTTTATAACGGAAAATGTTAAGGTACAACACTCTTAGAAGTTGCCATGACAAAAATTTGATTTTCCCGATTTTGCTAAAATTGAGGGATTTATTCCAAAAAAAGGAAGATATAACCAAAAGTTTACTCACTTTCTGGTAGGTATAGATGTTTACCATCTGGGGTTAAATGGTTACACAATGCATAACTTTGATTTCTTACTCTTTCTTGGAAATATTTTAGCTTAAAGATAAGCCATAAGGCAAAAAATGCGTTTTTGGCCATCTTGGCAGCCATTTTTCTCATAAAGGGGAAGCAGTAGAAACTTTAATTTTTTTTAAAACAAGCCACTGATTTGTTAGCTATTCACAGGAAAAGAGTTTACTTTTGGTTATTTCTCCCATTAAGAGATATCCTGCTGACAGTATATGTATGTTTTTCGCGACGACCATATACTTTTGTTCCCCCTCTCATGGACTTAAAATTAATTAAACCAAAAAATAATGATATATTTATTAATAGCTGTATTATCTACCCAATATGTCATGAAATGTAATTTATTAAATCATTGAACAATAAATTAGATAATTGATGAAAACAAGAAATAGTATTTCTCTGATGCCTGAGCATTACGCATTCATAATTATAAAGCACTAAATACTTTCTTGAGAAATTAATTAACGTAAATGAGCTCTAAATACTTATATTATAAGCAATACCCAATCTTATGATAGGGATACTCCTGTTTTTAATTGAAGAATTTCTTGAATATCACATGAATATCAGGAAAATAAATGAGGTCTTTTCGTTTGATGTAGGATATTTTATGACAAATTTCATTTGATGGGCTACTAACTGAGCATGGTGATAAAGAGCTATTAATTTCAGCATCGAATTCCATTTTACCTTATAACAGTTAAATATTTACAAAATAATTAAATAAATAATTTAATATAAAGCCATGCTTGAAGAATTAAAATTAGTGCAACTAATTTATTCCCATACTGATCTTTACAAAATTGACATGCGTTGAGCACTGATAAGAACTGACAAGAAAAAGTTCACTCAGGGCCCGATTAACATATCACGGGGCCCTAGGACAAATACTTTTTTGGGGCCCCCTGTACCGAGGCTTTACAATTTTAGGCATAGGGTAAAACAAATTACACATTAACTACAGTAATTTTAGCCATTTGGGGGCCCTAAACTGTGGGGGCCCTAGGCCACGGCCTAGTTGGCCTATTCAGTAATCAGGCCCTGAGTTTACTCACTAAAATATTAGTTCACAGATACTATAAAGCATACATTCTTGTTTCTACAAAATAATACTGCAACAAAGAACAAGGGTATCCTCCTGTTTATAGCCATCAATCAGGAACATCCAATCACAAGATTGGGTATTGCCTATGAGATAAATATTCCAAGCTCCTTTATTTTAATTGATTTTTCAAGAAATTCTTTAGTACCTACTCCTTTATACCCTTGTTCTTTTTTGCAGTATTATTTTGTAGGAAATAGAATGTACGCTTTATAGTATCTGTGAACTAGTATTTTACTGAGTAAACTTATTCTTGTCAGTTCTTATCAGTGCTCAACACATGTCAGTTTTGTAAAGATCAGTATGGGAATAAATTAGTTGTACTAATTTTAATTCTTCAAGCATGGCTTTATATTAAATTATTTATTTAATTATTTTGTAAATATTTAACTGTTAATAAGGTAAAATGGAATTCGATGCTGAAATTAATAGCTCTTTATCACCAGGGCCGGATTAACGTCCATTTACGCCCGAGGCCAAACTTAAAAACTGCGCCCTACCTCACGCATCTGAACTCAATCGAAATCGTATCCCCTCATTACCATTTGATGAAATTAAAGATGGGTTTCTATTTTTCTTTTTGCTTTCCTATGCACAAAAAAGGAAGGTCCGGATGTGATCCCTGAGAAATTTTTCAAAATTGAAGATTTCAAAATTTAATTTTAAGGCATTTATCGGAAAGTAATGAGATAACAGATAACTCGCCCTGGGGCAATTTTACGGGTAATTTTAAAGATTACTGATATTTTTTAAGCAAAAATTCAAGTATTTGTTATATTCGAAGTTACGTTAAACAAGCGATCTTTTCTCCAGGATAATTGTATTTTTAAGCTGTATGGTATCATTGAATTTTTGAAATACATTTTGAATGATTTTTAAAAATGTGTTAAAATATGGTAACTGACTGACATTTTAAAAAGTATCATGTCAGTCAATTACCTTTTTTTTTCATAATTTTTCTAAAATTACGTAAAATGTGTTTTGAAAATTTAATTCTTCCATTAAATTCAGCTTAAAAGTTATAATAATCCAGGAGAAAAGATCGGTTGCACAGCGTGTATTTTGCTTTAGATGTTACAAAATACACACTGTTTCTGTCCTAGAAATGACAGTCACATACCCGTGGAATTCCCCCCCCCCCCCCCAAATTGAAGTTCTACATACGCAATCGTAAGTCATCTTTGATGATGTTAGAAAAGGGAATAAGTTCGAGAACTCCTCCTCCCAACATTTCGAAAATTTTGATGAACTTTAATGTTGCTGGGGAAAGGCGGAAATCGGGAGAGGTCTCCCGATACTTTTTCGAAGTTGAGGTCCTAAAATGCCATTTTAGAAGGTTATTTTTTATTCGGGACGATTGGTTAATGATGCTGGGGAAAGGCAGAAACCGGGAGAGGTCTCCCGGAACTTTTTCGAAGTTGAGGTCCTAAAATGCCATTTTAGAAGGTTATTTTTTATTCGGGACGATTGGTAACTCTAGTACGAATTTTTTTCCAAATTGAAGGCCAAAAACATTGTGGGGAGTTGTTAGAGAAATGGATGAGGTTTAGCCATTCTCCCCAGAAAGTTTTCGAAATTTTAGTCCTAAATAAGCAATGAGAAACTATCTTTGAGGACATTAGGAGAAACGACGGTGTTCGGTAATTCGTTTCCGTATGTTTCGGAACTGAAGCCCTGAAAACAACTAGATGATTTGAATAGCGTTAGATGAGGAATGAATGTCGGAGGGGGGAGGGGGGCTCTCTGGGAAAATGTTTAAAATTGAGACCCTAAACACGAGGTCTTAGACGATTTTTAATGAAGTGGGGAGAGGCCTGAAGTCAGGGTCACTTCCCAAAAAAGTTTTTGATCCTGCTGACTAAAAACGGAATTTTAAATAATATTTTATGATATAGAAGTGAGGCGTTTGAGAGCTTTCCATAGAAAAAGTTTCGAAATTGAAGCTCTAAATATGCATTTATAGGAACTCAAATGCATCTGACAGGGCTGGCGCTGAGTGAAAAGATGGGGGTTTAGGCACTCAACTACGAAAATGTCCAAAATTTTAGACCATCTTCAATATGTTGGGATAATAAGGGGGGAGGGTCTTCTATTTAAAACATATTTCGAGGCATCTCCTATATATTTTTTTCCACTTGGCTTAGATCTTCGTGATAATATTTTGAAGGCAAAAAAACAAAAAAAAAAAAAAATATATATATATATAAATAATATGTTGGAAAATTACTGACCCATTAACTGACGTAATTATAAATAATATATACAAAGTTTGAGTGTATATAAAGTATATATAAAGTAGTTTGAGTGCAAAATAATCAATATATTCTGCAGAGGTGCCTCGACATGAGGTCATTCCTAACTCCCCAAAATTTCCTTATTCACCAAATAATGTCTGCCAGTTTGGAAAATTTGGAAATAACAATTCAATAAATTTTTGTGAGGATGTCTAATGTCTCTTTTCGTTAAATGCTAATACTTGTGCATGCTCGTATTTTATAGTGAACAAAAATTTGAAGTTTCATTCAGTAAATTAACTTCCCCCTCCCAAAAATTTTAACTATGGGCTCCCCTATTAACTGTCAGTCCTAAATAAATATGAATTAATAAATTATTAATTTCAAAAAAAAAAAAAAATACTGACATGATTTATAGAGAGAAAAATTGTTTCATAAATAAGTTTCATGTTGACCATTGTCTGTACAATGGCTTTTACTAATTTTCCTGTTCGCCATATTTTCAAGAAATAATTGTTTAAACCAAAGGTATGGAAAAGTATCAGCTTAGACCAGAAAATGAATTACCTCAACTCAAGCTTTGCGTCCCCTTCCCCTCCAATTGCTTTTTTTTTTTTTTTGTGAACTGGCATTTTGCAATCCCTTCTAGTTGAATTTTTTTCTCTATATATTTTGTAGCGCTTTGGCGTTCTTGTTTTTTTTTCTTTCTTTCTTTCTTCCTTTATTTTTTGTTTATTTATTTTTAAGGCGAACTGTGTATTAATTTTTTCCGCCGCTACATGCGCCCTTACGAGCTTGCGCTCCTAGGCCAATACCTAGGATGGCCTATTGGGTAATCCGGGCCTGTTTATCACCATGCTCAGTTAGTAGCCCATCAAAAAAAATTTGTCATAAAATATCCTACATCAAACGAAAAGACCTCATTTATTTTCCTGATATTCATGTGATATTCAAGAAATTCTTCAATTAAAAACAGGAGTATCCCAATCACAAGATTGGGTATTGCTTATAATATAAATATTTAGAGCTCATTTATGTTAATTAATTTCTCAAGAAAGTATTAAGTGCTTTATAATTATGAATGCATAATGCTCAGGCATCAGAGAAATACTTTATCTTGTTTTCATCAATTATCTAATTTATTGTTCAATGATTTAATAAACTAAATTTCATGACATATTGGGTAGATAATATAGCTAATAATAAATATATCATTATTTTTTGGTTTAATTAATTTTAAGTCCATGAGAGGGGGAACAAAAGCATATAGTCGTCGCGAAAAACATGCATATACTGTCAGCAGGATATCTCTTAATGGAAGAAATAACCAAAAGTAAACTCTTTTCCTGTGAATAGCTAACATATCAGTGGCTTGTTTTAAAAAAAATTAAAGTTTCTACTGCTTCCCCTTTATGAGAAAAATGGCTGCCAAGATGGCCAAAAACGCATTTTTTGCCTTATGGCTTATCTTTAAGCTAAAATATTTCCAAGAAGGAGTGAGAAACCCAAAAAATTTATTGCGTAGCAATTTACAGGGAGGACCTGTACACTTCCAGAAAGTGAGAAAACCTTTGGTTTTGTTTGCCTTTTTTTGTAATAAATGCCTCAATTTTAGCAAAATCTGCAAAATCAAGTTTTTGTGGTGACAACTTCAAAGAGCCCTGTACCTTGGCAATTTTCATTATGAACGTCCTAGTATTTTTTTTCGGAATGCCTGGAGTAACTAGTTTCCATAGATATCTAACACTTTTATTTTGCATGAGTATGATTTTTTATAAAAAAATGATTAAATAACATTATTTTTTTAGTATTTTGACGTGGCGGACAAACTTTGAGGGCATGTATCTCAGAAAATAAGTGGAGCAGGAACCTAACAATTTGGACTTTTCCATGCTTCTATATGATTAACATGTGTGCCAAATTAAAAGAAAATCCGAGTCGCTCGTACGACCCCCATTCAGTGAGTTGGTATGGAATCACTCATTAGATATTGTTCAAATGTTTAGCAGAGTTAAAGCAGTGTCCGTGTAATTCAATGATGTAGCAATAATATAAATCAAAAAATAGATGCATTTTATTTTATATGCAAGAATTAAAACAAACGTATTTACAATAACATAACGTCTAACTGACAAGGTAACTTACAACCACATCGTCCTCGATGCAAACACATACAAGTCGACTATATATATGCTTATAAGTGATGCAGCAATTTGCATACTGTTAAAGAAAACCGTGTTGCCAATTTACGACAGAATGTAATTTCCAACAAGCGGCCCCATCTGTCGTAAATGCATTTTTTTTTTTTTTTTTAAACAGAAAACAATTACTCAAAAATCTTACCAATAGCATTTTGAAATTTCACATACAAAAGAGGTTTTGTCAAAAAGTCCGCTCTATTACTTTTAGAGTTCACAAATTTCAAATCAAAAATATTTTCATTAATCATTTGTCTAATGAATTGACACCTTATATCAATATGTTTAGTTTTAAAATTTTCTTGACTATTTTTCGAAAAATAGATTGCAGATTCATTATCACAATACTGAATAGGTTTAATTATACCACATAAATTAAGTTCATTTAAAATTCTGGAGAACCAAGTTAATTCTTTTACACTTTCAGTCAAGGAAATAAACTCTGACTCCATGGAACTGAGTGCTATGCATTTTTGCTTTGCCGATTTCCAAGCAAACGGAACATTACAAAAATAAATCATATAGCCACTACTTGAATGTCTTTTAGTTAAATGACACCCCCAATTAGCATCCGAATATGCACACAAATTTAATGAGTCTACATTAGAAAGATTAATTTTATAAGTTTTAGTAGCAAAAACATAATTCAAAATATCTACTACTAATAACCAGTGTTGATAAGTATATCCATTACAAAATTGTGACATTACATTTACAGAAAAACTAATGTCTGGCCTCGATCTAGAAGCCAAAAATGACAAACATCCAATCAACGTTCGGTATGGAAATGTTTTCATAATTTCATTTTCTACTATCTCACTTTCGTTAACTTTACTTGGTAAGACATAACCAGTTTTAAAAGGTAGTTTAACGTAACTCTTAGGCAAATCTTTAAATTTTAATTCTAATTTTTCAATGTAAGTTTTTTGATGCAGAAATATTGAATTATTAATGTTCTCAAAATTAACACCAAGCAAATATTTCGTCACACCTATTTCAGTAATTTCTAAACTATTTTTTAACCGTTTAGTTACTAATTTCAGAATTTTTTCATTTTCAGCAAATAACACAAAATCATCTACATAGACAACTAAAACAGCATTATTTTGCATTTTATACAAACAGTTACACCATTTTAACTTATGAAAACCAATATTACGTAAAATACTATCCAATTCCGAATTCCATTCCCGTCCACTTTGTTTTAAACCATAAATAGATTTTTCTAACAAGCAAACTTTATTTTCAGCACCTTTAACTATAAAACCAGGCGGCTGTCGCATAAAGATAGTTTCTTTTAAAGTTCCATATAAATAGGCTGATTTCACATCTAATTGTACATGATGCCATTTTAACATAGATACCAGTAAAATGAACATTAATTTTATGATAGAAAAGTTAATGACAGGTGAAAATATATCCTGATAATGGATTCCCTGTTTCATTTCATAACCTTTTGCACAAAGTCTCGCTTTATACTTTCTACCATTTTTCTCAGTATTTTTTATATTATAAACCCATCTACTACCTAATATTGTGGCATTTTTTGGAGGATCTACCAACCGCCAAACCCTTCTTTTGTACATTGTGTCTATTTCCTGCTTCATTGCGACATCCCATTTCCCTTTATCTGGACTATTTTTTACATCCTCAAATGATCTAGGGATTTCAACATTATAAATTTCATTTTGAAAAATTTCATTCAAATCAAGGTCAGAATCACTCGAAGTTTCTTTTATATTTTCCGCGTTAGGATGTTTTGTTTTCGGAATGAAATCAAACTTATTGGGTTCAAAAGCTATTTTATTTTTCCTACAGTACTTTTTTACGTCATTTATAGACCTTAGTCGTACGTTTGTAACTGGAGTATAATAGTAAACATCAATTCTTGTACTTTTTGTTCGCGGTTTTTCGATTCGTTTCCATTCGGAAATATTTATAGGACTTAAGCTTTTACTTTCCTGAGATTTTTCGTCTTCATCACTTAAGTTCCAACCCGGAATTTCATAGTTAAGATCTAGCGTCGCGGTTTTAAAATTGTTCTGTTCAGTTGGGCATTCATCAAAACTTAAATTAGTGTATTTATAACCATTATTTTTCCCAAATAATGCATTTACACCGTTTCTGCTTTCATCTATACGAACATGTATACTTTCTACAATTCGTCTTTCTTTTGGAACGTAAATCCTATATCCTTTAGTTTTATTTGCGTATCCAACTAAAATTCCTATCAAAGCTCTAGGCTGAAGTTTATTTCGTTTAACTTTAGGCAAATGAACAAATGCTAACGAGCCAAAAATTCTAAAGTGCCTTGTCGAAGGTTTGAATCCTGGCCATATTTCTTGCGGCGTTAGACCTTCTGTTAAACTGTGTTCAGTTCTATTTTTTGTGTGAACATACATTAAAAGAGCTTCCCCCCAAAATTGAGGTTTTAATCCACTATCCTGTAGCATTGCTCGAACTGCATTCATAGCTACTTTATTGAAATTCTCTGCAACTCCTACTTGTTCTGGGGTATAAATTGAAGACCTTTCAATTCTTATTCCTAACTCAGTTAAAAATTTCTCGAATTCTTTATGCGTAAATTTAAGACCATTATCCGTACGAACGCATTTCAGTTTTTTACCCGTCTGTCTCTCCGCTTTCACTAAAAACTTTTTAAAACATTCAAAGACTTCAGTTTTTTCTTTTATGATAAATACTTCAGTTTTTCTAGAATAGTCATCAACAATTGACAAAAAATATTTCCCTCCTGCAAATGAATCAACAGGAGACGCACCCCACAAATCCATGTATACCCTGTCTAGAACTTCATTTGACTTACGTCTATACTGATATCCTCTCTTAAATGAGGTTCTTTCAGATTTTGCAATAGCACACGTTTCACATATTTTATTTACATTTTTACAATTTATATTTTCAATTCCCTTAACGCAATTGTTTTTGCTCATTTTAATTAGTAAAGGTAAATTGACATGACAGAATCTACGATGAATAATTTCTGGACTTAAACTGACTGAAAAGGCATAATTTTTACAGTTTGTAACGTAACCTTTGACTATATACAATTTATTTATACGGGGTACTGTAAAAAGATATTTATCAAATTTATCATGCACAACCATTTTATCATTTCCCCATAGAATTTTACAACCTGCAATGTCTACATTAGCCCCACCAATTAAATTTCTCCTCATATTTGGTGCATAAAGGACATTTTTTAAAATTATGTCGATATTACCTCTCGTGTCTTGAATCGTTAGATCAATATCTCCGATTCCATGCACTTCCGATGAACTGTCTTTATCACCAATTAGTACTTTTTGATGTGGAATGTCTCTATACGTAGTAAATAGTTCTTTGTCGTTGGCAAAATGTGAAGTACTTGCTGAGTCAATCAAAAATTCCACTACTTTTCTTTCATTTGAAGAGGTGTTGAAAACTAATTCAGTCTGTTTTGTAGATTCACAGTGCAGAGCTTGTTTTTTCTCGAAATCTCGGGCTTTCTTGAAACATTTTTCCTCCGTATGGTTGGGCTTCCCGCAGTAACTGCAATTCAATTTCGGCCCCATACGATTTGGTCGGAAAGAAGTCGAATTTCTTCGGGGATCCAGGTCGCTTCCACTGCTTGAAGTTGATCGAGCTCTGTTTCCGAAATTCTTCTTCGGCATAGTTGATTTCTCGTCGGACGATTTACATCTAGTAGCGTAAGCGTCAGCTATGAACTTCCCTTCGTCTTTATGTTTCAAACAAATTCTTCCGTACTCCGTGATGAGTTGTCTTGACACGTTCTCTAGTGTAAATTCTTTATCATCTAATCTGTACAGCATTTGAACTAGATTTTCATATTCTTCAGGTAACCGGCGTATAAGTTGGAAACACACTAACAACTCCGGCATATCAAAACCAGCGTCTTTAACTTGCGAAGTTTTCTCTTCAATTTTCTTGCAAAATAAACCTACAGTTTCTTCTTGTGGGTTTAACTTAAGTTCGAAGAACTCATCTAGTAATCCAGCTAAACGGGCACGCGAAGTTGGTTCAAAATTGAGCTTCAGAATGTCCCATGCTTCTTTTCCGCTTTCAGTTTGAGCAATTAGAATCTGGAATTTCTTCTCCACAGCTTGATATATGGTCGTATACGCCCTTCGTTTACGCCATTCAAAGTCTTTTCTATCTCTTTCAGATGCAGCTTCATCACATTTCAGCTCTTCATGGCTTGAAACAAACTCCCAGCAATTTCTGTCGATCAAAACACATTTTATATCGAGTTTCCAAGATGCATAGTTGTAATCCGATAACTTCGGAAATGTAAAAGAAAGTTCTTGAACGTGAGCCATTTCAACTTTTGAATATTTCAAGCGTATTCAAATACTACACCAATTTGAATTTATCGGAACTTTTATTGCATGAACAAGGCCCGTAACCATGTTCAAATGTTTAGCAGAGTTAAAGCAGTGTCCGTGTAATTCAATGATGTAGCAATAATATAAATCAAAAAATAGATGCATTTTATTTTATATGCAAGAATTAAAACAAACGTATTTACAATAACATAACGTCTAACTGACAAGGTAACTTACAACCACATCGTCCTCGATGCAAACACATACAAGTCGACTATATATATGCTTATAAGTGATGCAGCAATTTGCATACTGTTAAAGAAAACCGTGTTGCCAATTTACGACAGAATGTAATTTCCAACAGATATTTTTTTAAATTCATTTATTCATTCCTTTTTTCATTTTATTTGTATTTAATTGTATTTTTGTAACTTATTTATTCAATTTCGTCTTATTAATATCACCATTGTCACTTTGGGGTCAATCCGTGTGAAATCACGCAGACCATGTTGCTCACTATTTTTAATTTTTAAAACTTTTTGCCAGGTAATTAACTGTTATATTGGGAGCTTGAAACAATGGTTTAAATTTTTTTTAACCTTCAGAATTTTTTGTTGGCAACCACTTTTTAGTTGCTGCGGAAGCGACTTTTCATGAAAAAAAAAATACTTTAGGAAGATGCTTAGAACTTTTTTATTTGTTAATGTATCAAAATGATTTAAAAATCATTTGATTGAGCAGAAAATTACCTAAATTTCTATAATAGTTATTTTTTTGATAATTATTAAAATGTTTCAGTAAACTTGACCCCCCGCCACAATTGGTAAAGTTTGACTCACCCTTACTTTTTTTTTCCTTGAATAGGTATCTCAAAAGACTATTCCCAGATATAGTATGAAACATTTCAAGAAAGTTTTGATTTTTTAAAATAATTAAATCGATTATTTCGAGAAGGGAATATCTCTAAAATTTAAAATTTTTCAGGGAGCAAAAAAACTAATTTATAAAAAACGAAGAAGCTTAAAAGGGCTAATTATTGCAATGATAGAACTGCAGAGATGTTCCATTTTCACAAGAATAACATGTTTATACGTTAATAACAGAATGCCATTAAAAGATTGATTTTGAAAAAAAACCGAGATGTTACCTTTTCGAAATAATCGATTCAATTAGTCAAACTTGGCATCTTTGAGAAAAAATGCTAAATTTAAATTTTAGTATCTTAAAAGGGACTGAATGAAAATCTATGAAAATTTACCTTCTTATTGTAGTAAACATGTAGTAAAAATTTTATAAGTGATCTCTTGGTAATTTTAGAGATATAGAGCCTTGAAGTTGTCTGAAAAATCGCATTTATTTTCGCATCAAGAAATCCTCATAATGCAAAATTTATTCTTCTCATAATTTAGATGCATTTTTTTGTGGTATAAACTAACCTTTTTACAAAAATATGAAATATTTAAATTTATTTTCCATTTGCAGAAAAAATAATTCCGAAATTTCATTGTTAAGTTTGCAAGTATCGACTGTGAAACACATAACAAATTTCGAAACAAATTCCTGTATTCTGATATGGACACAGCGCATCAAACATGTCTAAACTTTTAAACCTAAATTATTAAGAAGAAGAAGAAGAACACACTTTTGTGTTTTATATTGTTTACTGTTAAGCAATGCGCAAACGAATACTTCTCATTTCCATAAGCTTATTTTAACACGAGACCAAGAATCTAGTATAACATGCTGATAATTTTTACTTTTTCAACTTCACACTTTTCTTTCAATTTACTTAAAATTTTAGCACATATTCATCCTCATAGGAAGCAACACATCTAAATTCTCTTCTAAATTTTCATTGAAAGATTCTCCCAATTTTTTTTTAACAGCAATGAAGCTTTCAGTTTTTTTTACTTTCTTCTATATCTAATATATAGAAGAAAGTATTGGTTTCGTGAAAATTTTCGAATGTCGAATTTTGACGGATTTGCACGTTTTGAGGTGCGCTGAGTCCATTTCGACCATTTTTGGAAAATGTCTGTCTGTCTGTGTGTGTGTGTGTCTGTGTATGGAGTCTGTATGTGTGTGACCAGTTTTTGTGGCCGCGCTAGAGCAAAAACTACTGAATGAAATCGAACAAAAATTTTTGCACATATGTACCACCATGTGAACTGGTGCACCTGACTTTTTTTAGCGAATTCCTCCAAGGGGGGTGGAGCAATCGCACGTGTTCTGCGCGGGGGTGATTGCTATATCTCAGGAAGTAACCGGCGGAATCAAACGAAAATTGGTCCATAGGTAGACCCTACTGAGTACAGGTGCTGATTCAATTTGTTTGTCAATATCTCGAAGGGGGGTGGAGCAATCGCACGTGTTCTGCACGAGGGTGACTGCTATATCTCAGGAAGTAACCGGCGGAATCAAACGAAAATTGGTCCATAGGTAGACCCTATTGAGTACAGGTGCTGATTCAATTTGTGTGTCAATATCTCAAATGGGGGTGGAGCAATCAAAAGTGCTTATTTTGTCATTGCACCTCCTGTATCTCGGGAAATATTGCTGCGATTTGAATGAAATTTGGAATAACACTAACCCAATATGGAAGCAAGCATCGATTAAATTTTGGCGCCAATCGCCCCAGGGGGAGGGTGGGGTGATTTTTGCGCTTAGTCAGCAATGCGAAAAATTAATTCATTAAAAAATCGCTTTCACGCTATTTAATTATCAAAACAGCTGAAAACTTTCAATGATTTTAAATTTTTAACTGTTGCCAATTTCTTTTTACTAACAAATAAAATGTTTGCAATTAATCTAAACAAGTCTTTTGCAATGATTTCCACTTTTGCTCATTGGTTCTGCATTTGCAGGGTTATTACGATAACTGGAAAATTGGATCTGTCTTCAATTATTCGGGCGCGTATGTATTTTATTTTGTCACCGGAATTAAAGATAGATATAGAAGAAAGTTTCGTGACGGCCACGATAGCTAGTTCATTAGTGCAGAATGTCTTTGATTAATTTAATTATTTTGTACACTGGTAATAAATTTAATGACTGGCATAAGGTATCAACTCTCTCTGTTTTATTATCTATTAATGATCCATGAGGATTAAATTCAGTGTCATCATTATCATTTCTTATATTTTCTTCTTCATTTCTTTTTTTTGAACAAATAATAACTTGGGACAGAGTGACTTACCTGGAACACGCAGCTGTGTTGGCTTAGACGAGTGTTGCAAAAGAATTTTACTCAATCTATTTTCAATAGGTTTGTTATGAATTTGTAAGAGATCATAACATTTTTTCCCAACAATATGGTGAAATTTTACAAAATAAATAAGGACAAATACTATCACTTTTATTGGATTTTCTAAGTTTAAGCAACTTCTGATCGTCTTCTGACAATTCATTATTTATGACATTGCTCACCAATGAGAACACAACAGTTCATATTACGTAATTAAGATTTAAAATAAAACTAAAAGAAACTGAAATTAAAATTACAAATTATTTTTTACTCACATACGTAATGTGTTTTACTAGTAAGAAGCGAAGAAAAAGTAAAAGGAGCAAGTTAAAACATGATTAACACACTGATTCATTACTAGTAAGAAGGATAGAACAGAACAAGACATATCGTTCTGAGTCATAAAATGAAATGTGCATCAGTTGAAGCTACAGTTTATAGAGCATGATATATGGCTTATTAAAAGTAAAGAAAACAGGATTATGATAAATGTATGGTCTGCATCATAATTTTCGCAGTCCTCTCATGTTTATCCGTTATTCCTTCATGAACAGTAAGTAACCTTAACTGCTGTACAGTGTACATTCCATTAAACAGGATTATGATAAATGTATGGTCTGAATCATAATTTTCGCAGTCGTCTCATGTTTATCCGTTATTCCTTCATGAACAGTAACCTTAACTGCTGTACAGTGTACATTCCATTTTATGAATTTGAGAACATGTTTTCTGTTCTCTCAAGTTTCAGGCTTGGTCCATGTAGTATACTTTTTTCACCAACAATTGACGTTTTCATACATTAAAGAAAATTATTTTAGCTTTGTGCTTGTGATTTTCAATATGAACTGTATTGTAGGCGATAGACTGATAAGTAATGCCCCAAATAAGATAATAAAAGCATGCTGATGGAAATGAATAGTATGCATTTGCACATTGGTTAATAGCAAACAATATAAAACATATGCAACACATAAAACATGTGTTCTCATTCTACTTAATTTAGGTTTAAAAGTTTAGACATGTTTGATGCTCTGTCTCCATATCAGAATACAGGAATTTGCTACTCAATTTGTTCTTATGTACTTCACAGTCGATACTTGCAAATTTAACAATGAAATATCTGAATTATTTTTTCTGTAAATGGAGAGTATAAATTTAAATCCTATGTATTTTTATAAAATGGTTAGTTTATATCACAAAAAAATGCATACAACATTATAAGAAGAATAAATTTTGCATTATGGCACTTTCTTGGCGAGAAAATAAATGCTATATTTCAGACAACTTCGAGGCTCCGTTTCTCTAAAACTTCTCAGAGATCATTTATGAAATGTGTGCCTCTTGTTTACTACTATAAGAAGGTTATCCAGTTAAATTTTCATAGATTTTCATTCAGTCCCTTTTCAGATACTAAATCTCAAATTTAGCATTTTTTTCCAAGATGCCAAGTTTAACTAATTATTTAAAAGAATGACTTTCTTCAAATATTTCTTACTACTTCTGAGAATAGTCCTATGAAATATCTATTGAAGGAAAACAAAGTAAGGGCGTGTCTTACTTCCTTCTACTTACATTTTTTATTTTACTAAAAATTTGTAAAATTTCACACAGAAAAAAAGCTAATTTTACCCAAACTTGTGAGTAATTGTCAGAAAAACAGCTATTATAGAAATTTAGGTCATTTTCTGCTCAATCACAAACAGTTTTTAAATCATTTTGATACATTAATAAATAAAAAAGTTCTATATAAGCGTCTTTGTAAAGTGACTCTTTTCATAAAAAGTCACTTCCGCAGCTGTTGAAAAGTGGTTGCCTAAAAAAATCTGGTAGCTTAAAAATTTTTAAACTATTGTTTCATTCTCCCAATATAACAGTTAATTAACAGGCAACAATTTTAAAATCAAAAAAAGTGAGCAACATTGTTTTCTTTTCCTGTTTGATTTCGTATGGATTGACCTTTTGTGCAAGGCCTCAGGGGAGTGCACAGAAATTTTGCAGCCTGTCACAAATAACTTTTTCGCGTTCCCCCTCCGTATTGTTTACAACTACGTATATTTCACTCCTGATAAAATGATTATTATTCACTCCCTCTCTCTCTTCCAGTGGTTAGTATAAAAAGAGCATTTTAAAAACTTGTCCAAACCATGGAAAGTTTTTACGAATTTGGCTCCTTGGCAAAGCATGTTATAGAATGCTACCCTAAAAATAGAACTCTAAGTTCTCAATATCATCCATTTGGTTTACGTTTCGAAATTAAGAGGTACACCAAGAGAACAAATCAACCCACACCTGGTATCTCTTTAACGTACGAAAGGACAAGAAAGGAAAAGGGGAAGGTTCGGGATCATTTTCAGAAATAATTTCGATATTGAAATCCAAAAAAGCGCAACTTCAGGCTATCTTTGTAGGTGGTAAGGACATGTTGATGGTTCAACTGCGCTTTCTGAAAATTTTAGACATTGAACTCTGAAAAACGCAATTTAGTCTGTGGAGTTAGCGACAAAAACAGCCTAAATATTTCACTTCCGGATACCAGTGTGAAATTTGGTACAGAGCTTAGGTACATATATAAGAACAAAAAACCGCCGGGAGACACTTGATCAGGAGTCATGAATTCCCGTGATGACGTCATCAAGATGGCCGCTTTTACAGGTAAATACGTTCGTTTAATTGCTTAAACTCCATCATAGATTAAAATATTGCAAAACTCAAAGGTATCATCTGAAAGCTCTTTAAAAGAGCTATTTAGAAATATTTAATTTTTCTTTCTGAGGTCAAGGGCTCACCTGTGATGACGTCATCAAAATGGCCGCTTTTACAAGTAAATACGTTCGTTTAACTGCTTAAAACTCCATCATAGATTCAAATATTGCAAAACTCAAATATATCATCTGAAAGCTCTTTAAAAGAGCTATTTAGAAAGATTTAATTTTTCTTTCTGAGGTCAAGGTCCCACCTGTACTGACGTCATCAAAATGGCCGCTTTTACAGGTAAATACGTTTGTTTAACTCCCCCTAAAACTCCAACATAGATTCAAATATTGCAAAACTCAAAGATACCCTCTAAAAGCTCTTTAAGAGAGCTATCTAGAAAGATTTAATTTTTATTTCTAAGGTCAAGGGCCCACCCGTGATGACGTCATTTGCGGCCATTTTGATGACGTCATTACAGGTGGGACCTTGACCTCAGAAAGAAAAATTAAATCTTTATAGATAGCTCTTTTAAAGAGCTTTTAGATGATATAGTTGAGTTTTGCAATAGTTGAATCGATGATGGAGTTTTAGGGGGAGTTAAACAAACGTATTTACCTGTAAAAGCGGCCATTTTGATGACATCATCACAGGTGGGCCCTTGACCTTAGAAAGAAAAATTAAATCTTTCTAAATAGCTCTTTTAAAGATCTTTCAGATGATATATTTGAGTTTTGCAACATTTGAATCTATGATGAAGTTTTAGGGGGAGTTATACAAACGTATTTACCTGTAAAAGCGGCCATTTTGATGACGTCATTACAGGTGGACCCTTGATCTTAGAAAGAAAAATTAAATCTTTACAGATAGCTCTTTTAAAGAGCTTTTAGATGATATAGTTGAGTTTTGCAATAGTTGAATCGATGATGGAGTTTTAGGGGGAGTTAAACAAACGTATTTACCTGTAAAAGCGGCCATTTTGATGACGTCATCACAGGTGGGCCCTTGACCTCAGAAAGAAAAATTAAATCTTTCTAAATAGCTCTTTTAAAGAACTTTCAGATGATATATTTGATCTTTGTAATAGTTGAATCTATGATGGAGTTTTAGGGGGAGTTAAACAAACGTAGTTACCTATAAAAGCGGCCATTTTGATGACGTCATTACAGGTGGGCCCTTGACCTCAGAAAGAAAAATTAATTTTTTCTAAATAGCTCTTTTAAAGAGCTTTTAGATGATATATTTGAGTTTTGCAATATTTGAATCTATGATGGAGTTTTAGGGGGAGTTAAACAAACGTATTTACCTGTAAAAGCGGCCATTTTGATGACGTCATAACAGGTGAGAACTTGACCTCAGAAAGAAAAATTAAATCTTTCTAAATAGCTCTTTTAAAGAGCTTTCAGATGATATATTTGAGTTTTGCAATATTTGAATCTATGATGGAGTTTTAAGCAGTTAAACGAACGTATTTACCTGTAAAAGCGGCCATTTTGATGACGTCATCACGGAATGATCTTGACCTCCGATCAAGTGTCTCCCGGCGTTTTTTTGTCCTCCTATGTGAATTTAAGCCCCACATAAAATTTCAGACTGGTATCCGGAAGTGAAATATGTTTGCACTAACTCCACGGACTAATTGTATGTCCATCGAACTAAAAAGAGCAAAGTAATTTTATCCGAGCAACGGTGTGGAAATAGTAAAGGCATTGCCATGATTTGCAGCTTTAAATGATTTTTTTAAATTATAAAATCGAGTTTATTCATAACTTTTATTTCAAGAGCGTTGTAAATAGCAGCATACATTGCGAGGCAAAAGTTTAGACAAAATGCAAATATGTGAATAAAAAGAAAACTATTCAGCGAAATGCTTTCAAATTTTTACTGCAGGTACACAATATGGACCCAAATACGTGTCTGGAGTTCTTAAAACTATAACTGGAACCAACTTTTGGACATTGCAAAAGACATTTTTTTTTCATTGTTGCAAAAGTTTAGACAATAGTCAAATTTTATGCAAATATCCCTTGAAATGTGATTGGTGGAGGAAAGGCCGGACATTATTATTCGAATATAAAGTGCAGAGATTGCTGAATAAATAATCAAAATCTCAAAAGCTCTGTAGTTCTCGTGTACAGAAGACGAGAAAGTTTGGAAGCCGAAATTTGAAAATGAACCTACTTTATTAATTTTTTGTCTTTTAAATCGGCTCTAGTATGGTAGTACATTGTTTTTTACTTTGTGGAGAGCAAATTCAGACATGCGTATCGATCAAAAAGGCCAAGAAAAATTATATTTCTTAAGGATGAAGGAATTGAAAAAACGGCTCGAACTGACGATTTGCCCCTTAATCCTACAAAACTTCAACTTGGGTCAAAAACAGCACGTGACAGCATAAGTAGATGAACAACTGAATCGGAATGCATAAAAAAAACAAAGAATTGTGCTTGAGCCTTTTCGGACAGAGTGTCCCAAATAACCCAGATTTTAATGGTAAAAGCAGCACAGCATATGATCATTGGATATTTCTCAAGTCCCGCGAAAAGAATTATAATCCATCTAGGCCATCCCAATTTTAATAATTTTTATCAAAGAAAGTACCATTCATTTTTTAGTCACGATGATACATATGCTGCTTTTCACATTAAAATCTGGCTTATTTGGGACACTCTGTCCGAAAAGGCTCAGACACAATTCTTTGGTTTTTTTTTATGCATTCCGATTCAGTTGTTCATCTATTTATGCTGTCACGTGCTGTTTTTGACATAAGTTGAAGTTTTGTAGGATTAAGGGGTGAATTGTCAGTTCGAGCCGTTTTTTCAATTCCTTCATCCTTAAGAAATATAATTTTTCTTGGCCTTTTTGATCGATACGCATGTCTGAATTTGCTCTCCACAAAGTAAAAAACAATGTACTACCATACTAGAGCCGATTTAAAAGACAAAAAATTAATAAAGTAGGTTCATTTTCAAATTTCGGCTTCCAAACTTTCTCGTCTTCTGTACACGAGAACTACAGAGCTTTTGAGATTTTGATTATTTATTCAGCAATCTCTGTACTTTATATTCGAATAATAAACTCCCTCCTTTCCTCCACCAATCACATTTCAAGGGATATTTACATAAAATCTGACTATTGTCTAAACTTTTGCAGCAATGAAAAAAAATGTCTTTTGCAATGTCCAAAAGTTGGTTCCAGTTATATTTTAAAGAACTCCAGACACCGTATTTGGGACCATACTGTGTACCTGCAGTAGAAATTTGAAAGCATTTCGTTGAATAGTTTTCTTTTTATTCATATATTTGCATTTTGTCTAAACTTTTGCATCGGAGTGTACTAGTGGCCCGAGACCACGCCAAGAAATCGCACCCCCAAACAATAATGGAGCCACCTCCATGTTTCAGTTGGTAAGAGGCATTCAGGATGAAACGCTTCTTTGGGTGATCTCCAGACATATACGCGTCCAGTGGTTGAAATAAGGTGAAGGATGATTCATCTGACCATCTGCTGCCACTGCTGTGGGGACCAGCTTTTGTATCCTCTACACCACTGATGGCGCTTGAAAGCATTGGTTGCTGTCACCAAGGGTTTACGAATTGCCACTCTCCCAGAAATGCTTGCTGCATGAAGTTCTCTTTGAACAGTTCTTGTTGAAACGCGGTCCTGTTCATGACTGATGTTATCTCAGATAACGATTGCTTGTGTTTTCGAGCTATTACGTGCTTCAAGACACGTCTATCCCTATCATCAAGCTTTGACTTTCGGCTGCTATTTTGCTTTGAAGACTTCATCTTACCTTCTTTCATGTATGCTGTCTTAAGGGCTGATACGGTACTTCTTGCAAACCCCAAAAGATTTGCTGTTTCTGTCACCGATGCTCTACTTAAACGCGAGTTAAAAATCATCCTTCTTTCGAATTATGCCAGGTCAGACATTTCACCTTATAAAAGCTAGTTAGGCAAGCTCGTGCAATACAGGTGACTAATGTTGAGAGACTAATAGCTTCCTCTTCACGCTCACTAGGTGACAGACTTCTGTTGCAGGTTGCACGGCTGTGCTGCAGGCAGGCGCGGATCCAGAGGGGGGGTCATGGGAGTCATGACACCCCCCTTAACCGACAAAATGTAGCAAAAAATTGCATTTTTGACACTTATATTACGAAAAAATTGTCAAAACCCCCGAATTCCGCCCAAAAATTGCACTTTGACCCCCCCCCTTTCCCGAAAATGACCCCCTCCTTAGCTAGAAGCTGGATCCGCCCTTGGCTGCAGGTGTGAAATAAGAATAAGTCACGCCTTTTCACAGGTGTTCGTATTATTTTGACACCTGGTATTTTATCTTAATAGTAAAAGTTACCTTTCTCTTTTTCAAATGCTTGTGCGCAACATAAATAGAAAGAAAGAAAGAAAAAAAAAACAGCCGCAAATAATTTGGAAACTTGGGGGCCCTTTAACCCCCCCCCCCCCCCAGCCACCTGCGTATGCCTTCGGATGGAAGCTGAGAATTAGCTTCAAAATTTATCATTCATGCTGCCATCTATTGGCTAGTTTTATAGTTAGTCAGAAGTAAAATTTTCTTTTCTCGAAAATTTTGTTATTTCCTGGGAAAGGAAGGGGGAGGGGTTCGGAAGGAGGTAGATTCTGTTTCAAACTAAAGTGATTTTTCCCTCTGCATATCAGGGCACCACTTTTTTAAAACCTTTATCTTTTCCAGTTGCGTTGCTACAGGAGGTAGGGGGGCGGTCCGCGCCGTGTGTCACCCGTCTGGAGGGGGGGGGTTCAAAAGGGGTCCAAAATCAATGAAATTTCATCGGAAAACATAAAAAAATACGCCCACTTATAGGTTAATACACTGATTTCTTAAAGTCAGAGGGGGGGGGGCAATTGACCCACCTGACCCCCCTAAATGACGGTCCTGGGGATGGATTTTTTCCCGGGTGACACTCCTGTGAGGTGTGTCTCCAAAATGATATTAAGAGTTTCTGAAAAATTTTGGAATTTCAATTCTGAATTTTTTACTCAACATGTACCATATGGTGGTTCACAAACCTATGGTTAAAAAAAAGACATGTCTTACAGGTCACGGCTGTGCCCAATTTTTTTACATTTTGTCCATCTTAATATATTGGCAAAATTTCTACCTCCTACTAAAATAAAAAGACGGTGCTCAAAGCTCAAATAGTTCTCAAGTTTTTGCCAATTTCAAGTGTTTTTCGGTTGCGTGGAAAAAAAAATAAGCATATTTTTGACATCAATCTTGCTGATTCTTACGCAAAATAATGCCCTGAATTCAAATATGGTCACAGTTTTCCTCCATCGTCTCCCATTTTTCGAAAATGGCGCCCCCAACCCTCCTACTTTCGACAGTTTCATAGCTATTATTTGGAGTAGAAGGGAGTATTATAATAATCGTTAACATTCTTCTATACGGCTAGAGAGGAAAAAAGTTCAAAGTCATAAACATCTTTTTCAAGTTAGGAAACTCATGAGGGTCTCCCCTACCCCTAAAATATGTAATATATTATCAACTATCAACAACTTTTTTCCAACTTCAAAATTTTTCCATCTAATTTTCGGTGCAAAACAAGAGTACCGGACTCCCTTCTGTGAGTCCCACGCCCAAACATTTTTTCAAGATGTAAAAATTATTTCTAATCTTGGAAACATCGCATGTTACACTGTTAAAAAAAACCTGAATTTTCAGGAAGATTTTTACTGGTTTTAACAGTAAATTTCCGTTTTCGTTTCAAAACAGAACTTTTCCTTGAAAAAACGGAACTATTCCGTGAATTACCAAGTTGGAGAAACAAAAAACGGAATTTACCCGGTTTTGTGGTTGAAATATAACCGCACGAGAGAGTTAGATACAGTCTGAAGAGACTTGGGGCGTGCGCAGAAACGACGGCAGCACAAATGATTCATAACTGAATCAAAGTGCGCAGCAAAAGTAACGTAAAGTCATCGAGAATTAATGTGCATGTTTACGCTTCTGTGAAAGCTGTATTATTCGCATTAGCATGGAAAAGAGGACATCTGTGTCTCGTCGTTTGTCATCACAGTCGAATGTTATTTAATCGTGTTCCTCAGGACGTTATTATGTGTGCGCCATTTTGTTTCAATTTGAAAATGCTTCGTCGAAGAGCGTTGACTATTGATAGCATTCGAAGAAGAATTGTTCCAGGATTCTGCGTAGTTAATCAAATTGACTGGAAAAATAATTTGGATCTTTTCATGTGATTATTCGGTATCCAGCATTTCCTCTCAACATTTTTAAGAAGACTTCGTTAATCGCAATGGATAAATTAAATGGCAAAAAAGGGGGTTAGTGCATTTTAAAAAATACTCGTTATTGTTGCCCTT